>NQII01007980.1:0-81755 GCA_002778355.1 Clitarchus hookeri | reverse complement strand
TACTAGGGTAAATGTCCGGCAAACGTCTGTTATTTTAGATTCCTTCAAATGGTCGAAAATAGGATTTACGCTGCGGGTTTGTCACACTAAGTTTACAACGAATTTGAACTACATGTAGAAAACTATTTTGTAGAGTCTTTGTAGCAACCGCAAAAAAATGTTTAGCGCACATAGAAGATCAGTTCTGACAAATTCGTAACTATGTATTCACAAATAAAATTTTGTGCTTTAAACTCTATATATAAATGTATTATATAATTTTATTTTTCGAACCAAACACTGCGTTCAACAACCTAGCGATCACCACAAGAATTTACGCAAACCTGAGGAGACGAGATTTTGAGGAACAATAACTNATTTTTCGAACCAAACACTGCGTTCAACAACCTAGCGATCACCACAAGAATTTACGCAAACTTGAGGAGACGAGATTTTGAGGAACAATAACTATATTTGAATTGTTTTACTATGAGATTAGAATAAACTCTCTGTATAAAAAAGGCACGCTGTATTCAAGCATGCTCCATATTTTGACACGAAAACGTATTCTGGGGAATCGTGCCAGACGGTGGCACTGGTCAGCGTTTTTTCTCAGGGATCTCCCGTTTCCTCCGCCATTTGATTCCGACACTGCTGCATACCCACCTCGCACCTTCCTCATCGACTCTCAACACCTCAATATCTTCACTCACTCGTGATCTAGAACTTTTAACAATTTGTTTTGNACACCTTCCTCATCGACTCTCAACACCTCAATATCTTCACTCACTCGTGATCTAGAACTTTTAACAATTTGTTTTGTTCTATCCACGTCACACAGCTCACTAGACAAATTATTTTTATCACGTAGGCGATAGCTATGGAAAGCTATATTTTGACTGTTGATATTCATCTAACTGTCGAAAACTCAAAACGTACTCCCTAAAACAACATCACGACAATTTTACACCCACAGCTACTCAAATCCATGCTAAACACTTTTCAAAAACAGTTGAACCAGTATTAATATTACGTACAATAAAATAAGCAGAACATTTATGGGTAGCCCTAATAATGACTAAAGGAGTAACATTTATTCAAATTACCTTCAATTTTTATTTAATTTAATTCATTGAATACTCTTTGACATCATAAAAACGTCACAGTTGCGGCCATTTTCTTTTTCATTTTCTTGAATGTCTTGTTTTCTTTCAAGATATTCGTTGNCATAAAAACGTCACAGTTGCGGCCATTTTCTTTTTCATTTTCTTGAATGTCTTGTTTTCTTTCAAGATATTCGTTGTAAACATGTTCTAAATTTTCTCGAATCAAAAATTTTAATCGTCGATCACAGCTTTTCTAAACAATATTAATGGAAGTAATCTCATAATGAAAAATGCAACGAATTGACGAAAGGGAATTGATGGGTACTGATAAATATACGAAACCATATGTTCATATTAGCTTATTGTTGTAAGTCCATCTCAACTTACGGAATTTAATTGATTTGTTTGTGATCATGTATTGTCCGAGAACTGCTTTAATATAAAATAACTGATAGAAGCGAGTATTTTGCGAAAATATTCAATTAATGGCATACTCCACACACGTGAGTTACACTCTACGTTCGTCACCACATGATTTCAACATTGTCGCACCTTATACGTTGTCCGCAAATCACACTTATAGTTGTAAGGTAACTTAATTTTGATAGTATTAGTCAGATAAAAAAAAATTTCTCACGAAGACGCGTGGCCAATAAGCAAATTAAAGTTTCAAGTTGGCAAGTATAATATTAGAGTACAACCCGCGCGTAAATCGTTGCGCGAAAAACCAGAAGCCTTACTGATATGAAAAGCGAATAGAAGATATCCTTTTTGCATAAGAGTTTTTTTCTAAAGTTTTGTTACACTGTAAAAACATACCTAGAAAACTTTCTGTTTAGCAACGAAAAACATTTCTTCGAAGCCACATTGTTTCTGTAACAAAATATTGCTTTAAATCAAAAGCAAAGTCCAATAAACTTTTGTTTACTGTCAATAAATATTTTCTATATTCACTTTTGTTTTATGGCCACTATACCTTCATTTATATCAAACGAAAAAAATATTTCAGCTTGTTTAGTTCACAGCAAATAAATCTTGCTATATTGAGAAAAAAAAAGGTTTACATTATCTTAAGACATTTAATTCGTACACTGTAGCATTCAGTTCGCAACAGAACTTACTAAATGCTTCGTTACTAAAAATAATCGTTATATCATAAACATAGTCACTTGACGCTGAACTATTGTAACCAAAATGCAAAGTTATCATCATCATTGTTATATAAATAAAAAAATCCTTTGTTCGTGACGTACCTATATTGCAGTGGCTCATATTTAACCATAACTTTTTTATGGCAGCAAATTATGTGTTATAGGAAACAAAAATTCTTAAGAGAGTATCAAAGTGTTAAATTTTTGGCAAGAATTAAACAAAGGGAAATGCATTGAAAAACACCTAGATAAACAGTGTCCAATCCTAATGGGATTTACAACGCAAACTGTCTGTAGAGGATAATCTGATTGTAAGTTTAAGGGAACCGCTCGCCTACGCCGGCTTCCTGACATTAGGCCAAATGTCTCATCGCAGGTCGTAGGACAATACAAGCGCAGTTTACTGCGCACTTGCATTGCGTGTGTACCACAGAGCGTGTCTGCAACACCTGGAACATGACGGGCGGACAGCACCAATTGAACGGTGAAGTAACTTGGAGCATGGCCGTGTAGTGGGACTCCGAGAGGGTGGGCTGGACGTTCCACAAAACTGGCAGTCACGTGGGGCGTGACCTATCAGTCGTCTGTCTTTCGTGGAGAATATGAGTGGCAAAGCGTTCTCACAGCCACCCAGTCCCACCAGTGTCACCTCGCTGCACTGACGAGCGCCCGGAGAGAAATATTGTTCGGGCCGCCCTCACTGATAGAGTAGCATCTGCACTCGCAATCAAAGCTACTGTGGCCCATCATGTGTCTGAGCGATAAGTAAACAATCGAATGTTGGAAGTAGGTATTCCTTCTCGTTTACCTCTGGCACGTTTACCACTGCCCTGACACCTGCTTATCGTCCCGAACGTCTCTAGTGGTGTCGGGAGAGACTGAGTGGGAGAGGTGAACGGAGAGCTGTGCTGTTTAGTGATGAGAGCCGTTTCTGCCTTGGACAACGTGTTGACCATGCTCGCATTCGTCGACGTAAATGTGAGTGGAACAATCCACCGTGTACTCGCACTCGCCATAGCGGATCCGCACATGGGTTTATGGTACAAGAGGCCATTCATTAGCTGCACATCCCGATTGCCTTTGCTATCCGTTCAGGGGAGTGGCATGGGTGCACTGTACACGTATGACGTCGAACCTGTCCTCCGCCCATATCTCGACAAACTGCACGAACCAATTACCCTGCATGATAACGCGCGTAGCCATGTCGCTGGGGCAAATCAGCGTGCTCTACACGTGTATTCATGCTACCCTGGTCCGGCTCGATCTCCACACCTCAGCGCCATCAAGCACGTGTGAGGTATGAAGGTGCGGCACCTTATGTTATGGAGTGACCCGGCCATAGTTAAACGGCCTGCCTGATCACACCTTCAAACATTGAACTAGGACACTAGCGTGATTGCAACAACACCTTGCGAAAGACAGTTGCAGAAATCCCCTCCACCGGCCAGTAAACGGGGCCAAAAATATTATACAACGCGCCCGATATAGGCCAGTGTAACACCGGGAGCGGCGTATTTGGTCATCGGTCCACTGGAACGAGAAGACCACTGAAGATGTATGTGTCCGGTCGTCGTTAACCGCCTCCTAGAATCAGCCTCCCGCAACATGAACAAGGTGGGGACATTCCAATTGGACACTAATGGCGTGAGGTAATAATACTTTACGTAGTTAATTACCTTCTTGGTACCCCATTTAAGCTTCCCCAATCAAAAGTCAAGTAAACAATTATTGTATAATCTTTATGTTCAATAAACTCCATCTTATACTGTTGTGCTATACCTAATCATGGCTCATTATTAAGCTACGCCCATAGCACCCTTTCAGGTATGAATCGTGTTAAAAGCTAATTCGTAACAATGACATCCAGGCCCAGCCCTGGCAATAGCTATCGCCCCGCTACGCCAAAGAGTACAGCGAGCGTGGAATGCCATACCCCAGAGACGATCAGCATTTGTACGACAGGTAGCATGCCAGAATTGCAGCATGCCTGGTCGTTCGGTGTGGTTACACTCATTGTTAAGGTGTCTGTTTAATGTGTTGCATTTAATGTTCGATGAGTCCCACATACCCCCGCCTTCTTATAGAAAATCGACCTTGGGGCAAATACGCGTATTCATAAAGGATGATATTAAATACTATTTCCTTAGTGTATTTGAAGCATTGATGACCAGGTTTCACGTCACATGCAACATACCCTAGTGACATGCAAGGAGAAATTGAAGCTCAGTAGGTGGCGCAGTCCTCATTGCATCACGCAAACTGGTGAACGTCAATTGAAAACTTTTGAAATCAACGTTAGAACGGGCACATTGTCTGGCATGCGCCCAGTTAAAGTTGTTAACGACGGAAGGAAAGTAGTTCCAAGTCTTGACGTTGAATTAAACTCGTTAGGTAAACATTTGTGAATGCTGAACTGGTTTTTTGCCTTTGTGGTTTTTTAAATGCAAGTTGGTGTAACGATTCGTAAATTTGTAAACTAAATACTTTTTTTAATAATTTTACTACTTCTCTTAACGGACGCATGAGTAAAGTGATCTTATTAATGGCACTGTTAATTTTACATATGGTGGGATAACACACGATGTGCATACAAGTACACTGAAGAGCCAAAAAAACTTGTATAGGCGTTCGTATGCAAATAACAGAAGTATGGAACCAATCAGAGTAACGCGATGCGGTCGGCAGCTAGATCTGTTACTGCTGCTACAATGGTAGGTTATCAAGATTAAAGTGATTTTGAACGTGGTGTTATAGTCGGCGCACGAGAGATGGGACATAGCCATCTTCGACATTTCTGCGGCCGGAAAAAGATCGTGAAAGAGCGGGACAAACGACGACTGACGAGAATCATTAAAAGTGAAAAACGTGCAACCCTTTCTCAAATTGGCGCATATCGGATTTGTGGACTGCCCTGCAGGATTCATGGTGTGAATTGCCTCCTGCATACCTTCAAACATTAGTCGAGTCCATGCCACGTCGTCTTGCGGCACTTATTCGTGCTCGGAAGGGGTGAGGGTGGGGGCTAAACGATATTAGGCAGGTGTGCCAGTTTTTTGGCTCTTCAGTGTAAATCTTACGCAGTGCTTTCAAAAGTGCTCAGTTTACCGTGAACAGGCTATACCTCTCAAGAGAGCTGAACAGAAACGTCCAAGGTTACCGGTCACCGGAACCACAGTTCGTTTGTGTTTCTCTATCCCCCAATATCCGCTGCTCGTGTGCAGATGAATTTTCCCCAGGCCAGCGCTATTTCCCAAATTACGCTCTTCGGAAGATGAAAATTGACAGCCGCAGGCACTCATGGAGAAAATTACACAATTAAAAGACATTTCGTTTATGTTCCATTATCCGTCATCCAAATCGGAGACATAATTAGAGAGCACTGGTATGTGTGTATTGATTGTGTTTGTTTGCTCCATAAAGTGGTTAATTAATTTTCCACGAGGACGGTTCTGCCATATAACAGGCTACTTGCAAATCCTCGCGAACGAACTCGTTTACTAGGACCAAACCAAAACTTAATTACGATTAGTTTCCATGGCAGGGTACATTGGTGAAAACGTATAAAATCTCTCCGAAATGCTTTCGTTTACGAGTAGTAATGAAATAAAAATCGAAAGCGTAATAGTTTTTATGTGCTTGTATATATATATATATATTTTTGTTTTTTTCCTGTTATTTTTTATATAGGTATGACCATAACGGATGCAATTCAGTGAGTTGCGAAATGAAATAATCCAGGTTCTCTCCATGATTTTCTGCTTATCTAACACGCGGACTATCAGATAAACTGATAATGCTGCTCTTAAGAGTTGGCATTTTTTTATCAAGTATGTAACTCATTAAGGAAAGGAAAATGTTTTTTAAAGGACATAAGTGGGGTTTCTGCGCAACTTATAAATTCGCATTATTTACCTCTGTTCATTTTAATTTTCGTGCAAATGTGTCGACTCAGGTTTGGTTAAATTACCTTAGCTTCACATCAACAAGACACTCGGNTTGTCTTTGCTATCCGTTCAGGGGAGTGGCATGAGTGCACTGTACACGTGTGACGTCGAACCTGTCCTCCGCCCATATCTCGACAAACTGCACGAACCAATTTCCTTGCATGATAACGCGCGTTGCCATGTCGCCGGGGCAACACAGCGTGCTCTACACGGTGTATTCATGCTATCCTGGTCCGGCTAGATCTCCACACCTCAGCGCCATCAAGCACGTGTGAGGTATGAAGGTGCGGCACCTTATGTTATGGAGTGACCCGGCCTTAGTTGAACGGCCTGCCTGATCACACCTTCAAACATTGAACTAGGACACTAGCGTGATTGCAACAACACCTTGCGAAAGACAGTTGCAGAAATCCCCTCCACCGGCCAGTAAACGGGGCCAAAAATATTATACAACGCGCCCGATATAGGCCAGTGTAACACCGGGAGCGGCGTATTTGGTCATCGGTCCACTGGAACGAGAAGACCACTGAAGATGTATGTGTCCGGTCGTCGTTAACCGCCTCCTAGAATCAGCCTCCCGCAACATGAACAAGGTGGGGACATTCCAATTAGACACTAATAGTAATGGCGTGAGGTAATAATACTTTATGTAGTTAATTACCTTCTTGGTACTCCATTCAAGCTCCCCCAATCAAAAGTCAAGTAAAAAATTATTGTATAATCTTTATGTTCAATAAACTCCATCTTATACTGTTGTGCTATACCTAATCATGACTCATTATTAAGCTACGCCCATAGCACCCTTTCAGGTATGAATCGTGTTAAAAGCTAATTCGAAACAATGACATCCAGGCCCAGCCCTGGCAATAGCCATCGCCCTGCTACGCCAAAGAGTACAGCGAGCGTGGAATGCCATACCCCAGAGACGATCAGCATTTGTACGACAGGTAGTATGCCAGAACAGCTGCATGCCTGGTCGTTCGGCGTGGTTACACTCATTGTTAAGGTGTCTGTTTAATGTGTTGCATTTCATGTTCGATGAGTCCCACATACCCCCGCCTTCTTATAGAAAATCGACCTTGGGGCAAATACGCGTATTCATAAAAGGATGATATTAAATACTATTTCCTTAGTGTATTTGAAGCATTGATGACCAGGTTTCACGTCACATGCAACATACCCTAGTGACATGCAAGGAGAAATTGAAGCTCAGTAGGTGGCGCAGTCCTCATTGCATCACGCAAACTGGTGAACGTTAATTGAAAACTTTTGAAATCAACGTTAGAACGGGTACATTGTCTGGCATGCGCCCAGTAAAAGTTGTTAACGACGGAAGGAAAGTAGTTCCAAGTCTTAACGTTGAATTAAACTCGTTAGGTAAATATTTGTGAATGCTGAACTGGTTTTTTTGTCTTTGTGGTTTTTTAAATGCAAGTTGGTGTAACAATTCGTAAATTTGTAAACTAAAAACTTTTTTTAATAATTTTACTACTTCTCTTAACGGACGCATGAGTAAAGTGATCTTATTAATGGCACTGTTAATTTTACATATGGTGGGATAACACACGATGTGCATACAAGTACACTGAAGAGCCAAAAAAAACTTGTATAGGCGTTCGTATGCAAATAACAGAAGTATGGAACCAATCAGAGTAACGCGATGCGGTCGGCAGCTAGATCTGTTACTGCTGCTTCAATGGTAGGTTATCAAGATTAAAGTGATTTTGAACGTGGTGTTATAGTCGGCGCACGAGAGATGGGACATAGCCATCTTCGACATGTCTGTGGCCGGAAAAAGATCGTGAAAGAGCGGGACAAACGACGACTGACGAGAATCATTAAAAGTGAAAAACGTGCAACCCTTTCTCAAATTGGCGCATATCGGATTTGTGGACTGCCCTGCAGTATTCATGGTGTGAATTGCCTCCTGCATACCTTCAGACATTAGTCGAGTCCATGCCACGTCGTCTTGCGGCACTTATTCGTGCTCGGAGGGGGTGGGGGTAGGGGCTATACGATATTAGGCATGTGTACCAGTTTTTTGGCTCTTCAGTGTAAATCTTACGCAGTGCTTTCAAAAGTGCTCAGTTTACCGTGAACAGGCTATACCTCTCAAGAGAGCTGAACAGAAACGTCCAAGGTTACCGGTCACCGGAACCACAGTTCGTTTGTGTTTCTCCATCCCCCAATATCCGCTGCTCGTGTGCAGATGAATTTTCCCCAGGCCAGCGCTATTTCCCAAATTACGCTCTTCGGAAGATGAAAATTGACAGCCGCANCCATCCCCCAATATCCGCTGCTCGTGTGCAGATGAATTTTCCCCAGGCCAGCGCTATTTCCCAAATTACGCTCTTCGGAAGATGAAAATTGACAGCCGCAGGCACTCATGGAGAAAATTACACAATTAAAAGACATTTCGTTTATGTTCCATTATCCGTCATCCAAATCGGAGACATAATTAGAGAGCACTGGTATGTGTGTATTGATTGTGTTTGTTTGCTCCATAAAGTGGTTAATTAATTTTCCACGAGGACGGTTCTGCCATATAACAGGCTACTTGCAAATCCTCGCGAACGAACTCGTTTACTAGGACCAAACCAAAACTTAATTACGATTAGTTTCCATGGCAGGGTACATTGGTGAAAACGTATAAAATCTCTCCGAAATGCTTTCGTTTACGAGTAGTAATGAAATAAAAATCGAAAGCGTAATAGTTTTTATGTGCTTGTATATATATATATATATTTTTGTTTTTTTCCTGTTATTTTTTATATAGGTATGACCATAACGGATGCAATTCAGTGAGTTGCGAAATGAAATAATCCAGGTTCTCTCCATGATTTTCTGCTTATCTAACACGCGGACTATCAGATAAACTGATAATGCTGCTCTTAAGAGTTGGCATTTTTTTATCAAGTATGTAACTCATTAAGGAAAGGAAAATGTTTTTTAAAGGACATAAGTGGGGTTTCTGCGCAACTTATAAATTCGCATTATTTACCTCTGTTCATTTTAATTTTCGTGCAAATGTGTCGACTCAGGTTTGGTTAAATTACCTTAGCTTCACATCAACAAGACACTCGGGCATACCTTAATTAAAATTTATGACTTATCTCCTTTCATAAAGCTACCAGCAACCTTCATTTAAATTCGTTAATAGTAATTTAAGTGCGTTTGACCAATTCGATAAAAGAGTATATGTTACCTGTCGGTTGTTGGACGACAACTTCAATTCCTAATGTCACTTCCTTTTGCAATAATAAATAAGTATTAATACCTGGTTTTCGCGAAAAGATCTATGCTCAGTCTAGATTTCAACTTCTTACCTGCAAGCTTGCAAATTTTCTTTAGCTATTGGCTGCGTGCCTATGTGAGAAGACATTTCCTACCTTACTGGGCCAATTAGAATAAAGTTTCCCTGGCACTGACCGTCTGTGATTGGCTGGCAACTACTTAAGATACGTGCAAGTTAAAATTATCCAACCGCGATATTGGTTCTGGGCTAAAGTGTTTTGGAGTTCAACTAGTCGAGGAATCTTTTCACAAGAAACAGGCGGCTCTTAATTAATGTCTTATACTTATGTAAGAGGTTAACGTAGTAAATTGGAAATACAACACAAACACAATTAATTCCTTACTACACAAAACTTCTTTAGAAAATTTTGAAAATTATTGCTTTTCTTATTTAACTAGCAGAATAAATTATAAATTATTTATGTGCACCAAATCAAGTGTTTTGTAAAAATTGTTAATTTTTACATTTTATGTTCAACAACTCACACTTTTTTTAAAGCAAGAACTATTTAATAGTATTACAATATTTCAAATGTTAAAAGTAATGCATTATAAAGATAATAACGAAACCGATACTCAACCCTTCCTCATCGAACTATCCACCTCCAAACAAATGTTTCCTCCAGGAGCGACCGCACATCTCGATCTTAATGCGACGGTGCACCGTCCTGCTGGAAAAATAATCGTCGTCTGGGTTAAGATGGTGAACACGGGCACAATGTTTTCAAGCAACATGGCATGGTAACTTTCACATGTCACCATAATGCCAAACAAGAATGGCCCCACAAGTTCTCTGGCTGATATACTGTTAACCCGGGAATATTAACTGCTTGTTCTACCTCAATTTGGGAATTTTCCTCAGCTGAGTACGCACAATAATGGCGGTTGAAAGATCCATTCAGATTAAAGGGTTGCCTCTTCCGAACAAACAATCATGTCAGTAAAATATTCGTTGTCGTTGCGTATATTCTTAATCAAGTATCAAAATTCGACCAGCCTAACTAGGTCGTCTTTATTCACAGCATGAATTTACGAGAGAATGTAGGGCCTCCAATTTACTTGCTTTAAAATGTGACGGATACTTGATTTATTGACACCTGACTTACACGCAGCTTGTCGTTCAGACTTCGACTTCCCGGGAGAACGTGCGAATGTGTGCAACAGAGCTCCCCCCCCCCTTCCTTTGTCAATTGTCGTTATTTTCCTGCCGCACCGTCCTTTCTTCACATCATACACATTTCCGTCCCTCCCAAACTTGTCGCGTAATGGTGTGTTACAAATTATGGTGGCGCAGTACCGGATTATGCCCTGTCTTTCTACCTCAATCATGCAGTCACGTTTCCAATAACGCTTTAAAATCCAGTTGCGTTGCTCGGGAGATAATCTTGTCACTCCACCATTTCCTATAGAATTGTAGTGCTGCCACGTGTGACTGCAACTGTAACTGACGACAGGAGAATGGTTGCACGCGCTCGCACACACCCAACGTTATCCTCATAGCGTCAAATTCACGCAGTCACATGAGATTGCCTTTAATAGTTTCNCGCGCTCGCACACACCCAACGTTATCCTCATAGCGTCAAATTCACGCAGTCACATGAGATTGCCTTTAATAGTTTCTCTGTTATTAACATAGAAAGAGTGTAAAAATTAATTTGTATCAGTCAGTATTTCCAACTTGTTATCAAATTGCTAACCATTCGGACAACCAATTTTAGTTCTAATGTTATGAATAAACATATCGACTTTTTTTTAATGACTNCAAATTGCTAACCATTCGGACAACCAATTTTAGTTCTAATGTTATGAATAAACATATCGACTTTTTTTTAATGACTGTTCCATTTCAAGTCTCCTAAAAAGTCAAGAAAATGTGTGTGTTTGTGAATGATACATTAATAGGTATGTATTTCCACCTGATAAAGAAAGAAATCTGCAGCTGTGTTGTAATGGCGTTGACCACAGAAATGTTTTGTTTTTCTTCTCCTGGCTGCAGTTATTTTATGCGCCCGAGGCCTAGAAGTGTGGGAACACTTTGGGCAACTCAGGCACACGCAACGAATGTCTAGTTGCCTTTGCGCGCAAGGAGCCAAACTAACTTCGACTCTTCTCATAAAACCTTCAGTGGTGACCTTATCATTTTATGGTTTAGTAATAAAAGACAATGTGATGGCGTGCTGCGTACCCCCTCGGTAAGTTAAACAGCCTGTACTGAAATTTTTACGCCTAAAAATGATTGCGAAACACTCGCGTTTGCCCTTTCCTACTATTAAATAATACGCATTTCAAACGTAAATTGGAAACGTAAAGTACAATTCAGGCGTGGAGAATTACTTATGTGCTATTCGTAAAGAGCCACCGCTCAAGAATATTGTTAAATGAAGCTAGTACAGGATATCTGCGCTGTGTCTGTGGGCAAGTGTAGACAGCGCCCTGAAATACTGTTTCTTTTAAATAAAGTTTNTTGGCAAACCGGATTCGATTGCCGGCGGGTTCACTTCGGTTTTTCGCATGTGGGAATGGTTTCGGCCGATGCCGCTGTTCGGCGGGTTTTCTCGGGATCTTTCGTTTCCCCTGCCCATGAATTCCAGCGCTGCTACATACCCACCTTACTTTCACTCTAATTGGCTCCCAAGACTTTGATGTTAAGAGCCGTCCAAATTTATCCTCCATTGTTTCTCACTTAAACGAGTTCGCAACCCTAGGAGATCAAGGATGTTTTTTTTCTTATTAAATCAAGCAACTGTTTTTCAGTCATTCCATAGCACAGTGAAAAGCAAGTAACATGTTTTACAGGAAGTATTAAAAAAAATGTAGGTACGTACTGAGTAAACTGTCAGCGTTCCTGTAAATGTCGTGAGGGTTGGTCCCCTACACACGTCCTACGAGTCGTCAATCACACACTATTCCAAAGAACAGTTCCCCTCCCAACCTTCCTTGGCTGGAGGCGCCCAACGCTTCCTCTACATGTGCGCAAGAGCTCTCGAGGGCGGAAGAGCCCTGGCTTCGTCGCCTGTCGTGACGACGTTCCTCTATGACGCGGATCATCCACGGCCCGCGAGAATGTACTCATTTCCCGGTCGTCGGCGGAAGACGAGGTGGCGCCGTCGTAAACTCGGCAGGGCTTCCGCGAGGCTAGAGACACAATCGCCTGGGCTGCCCTCAGTCGTTCGGGATGCTCGTTTCCCACACACTTTTCCTATACGCCATCCATCCTTAACCACACCGCTTGGTCTCCCGGGCGACGGCCACAGTCCCGGGAGACGAAGCGTCGATGGTCAGGCGGTTTGCCTTAACACGGTTTCACTGCGGTATTTTGCCTAATGGCGTTTTGCATAAAGGCGATTCGCTTAACGGCACTTCGCCATTACGCAAAATCCCATTAGGCAAAATGGTGCAGGGAAACCGTCTTAAGGCAAAACGTCTAGCATTCTTTATATTTACCCTTGGCTCCAAACATGATGACAGCTAATCACTTTTAATGAACGCGTATTTCGGCGAAGAAAAACATTATAACTGCTATAAGTAATAGCTTTAAACCGATAATTAAATACCATTGCATTTATATTAAGATAACATTTATTGACATACTGATTTTACGTTAGTTTGTAATTTTGATTGTTTGTTTCAACTTAGCTTTTTGTAGGTTATGAGCCAAAGCCTAATGCGAATTAATTGTTTAGAATTGTTATAAGGTGCATCTGCCGATAATTATTAACTTTGTTTGAAATTCTGCGTCTAGGAAGTGTTGACAATGTCTTATTAATGTATAAATAAAATAAAAGTGTCGAAAATAAATTTCAGCACGCAAATTGCTTTTCAAAATGGTGGCATATATACCGCAAGAACGCGAGAATTATACACCTTCGTTTACTTGCATAATTGCATACTTCACATGCAATTTGGACAGCAGTTGTGATGTCACTTCCGGGGGCAAGTACGCATAATTACGTACTTCACTTGAATTCGGACATGGCCTACATTGGAATCCCGGCAAGATCTAGGTGCCAAGGTAATTGGGAGGGAGGGGGGTGGGTTAGGGGTGCAGGTACAAAATAGCACAGGGGCATATTCTACCCCTCCAATTTTTGAGGTTGGGTTACAACATAGCATTTGTAACGGCTGTTCACAGTAAAGTGAGCACGTTTGAAATCAGCCTTCGAAAAATGTCACGGCCTATAACCAGCTAAACGCTAAAATTCACACGGTCACGATGGCTCCCAGGAAAGTTGGGAGAGAGTTACTAAAAATAGTGTAGAAAAATTTAACAGCTTACTGTAGCAGAACATTTTGTGTATCCTTTTCCCAGATGAATCAAAATGAAATACATAAATAATGATACTTTGAGCATGAGAATTAAAGACTTTTACATATGGANGGAAAAACTCCCAAAAATACTTCTCTTTTCTCTGTGAATCTCCAGCAGTTTTTTTTTCTTTCTTTTTTTCAACATTTTGTCTGTCGTTTATTTGGCTCTTGTCTCTGATGTACTGTCCGATTTGAAAATGCTCCCGTGATGGTTCATAACCAGTACACGTTGTTAGGCCCAGGTAACGAGCTCACCTCTAGGCGATGGTCGATTAGCCCGCCAGACAAGGGCGCGTAGATTCTTGACTCCGGAGTCGGCGGAATGAAAAATGTTGCACACTGTGGGAGCGTGCGATGGGTTCCGAAAGTGCCACGACCAAAAAGGGTATGTCCCTAGCTTAGTACCGAAACACACGCTGGTTCCGTTCNTCTTATTAATGTATAAATAAAATAAAAGTGTCGAAAATAAATTTCAGCACGCAAATTGCTTTTCAAAATGGTGGCATATATACCGCAAGAACGCGAGAATTATACACCTTCGTTTACTTGCATAATTGCATACTTCACATGCAATTTGGACAGCAGTTGTGATGTCACTTCCGGGGGCAAGTACGCATAAGTACGTACTTCACTCGAATTCGGACATGGCCTACATTGGAATCCCGGCAAGATCTAGGTGCCAAGGTAATTGGGTGGGAGGGGGGCGGGGTAGGGGTGCAGGTACAAAATAGCACAGGGGCATATTATACCCCTCCAATTTTTGAAGTTGGGTTACAACATAGCATTTGTAACGGCTGTTCACAGTAAAGTGAGCACTTTTGAAATCAGCCTTTGAAAAATGTCACGGCCAATAACCAGCTAAACGCTAAAATTCACACGGTCACGATGGCTCCCAGGAAAGTTGGGAGAGAGTTACTAAAAATAGTGTAGAACAATTTAACAGCTTACTGTAGCAGAAAATTTTGTGTATCCTTTTCACAGATGAATCAAAATGAAATACATAAATAATGATACTTTGAGCATGAGAATTAAAGATTGTTACATATGGAAAAACTCCCAAAAATACTTCTCTTTTCTCTGTGAATCTCCAGCAGTTTTTTTTTCTTTCTTTTTTTCAACATTTTGTTTGTCGTTTATTTGGCTCTTGTCTCTAATGTACTGTCCGATTTGAAAATGCTCCCGTGATGGTTCATAACCAGTACACGTTGTTAGGCCCAGGTAACGAGCTCACCTCTAGGCGATGGTCGNAAATGCTCCCGTGATGGTTCATAACCAGTACACGTTGTTAGGCCCAGGTAACGAGCTCACCTCTAGGCGATGGTCGTTTAGCCCGCCAGACAAGGGCGCGTAGATTCTTGACTCCGGAGTCAGCGGAATGAAAAATGTTACACACTGTGGGAGCGTGCGATGGATTCCGAAAGTGCCACGACCAAAAAGGGTGTGTCCCTAGCTTAGTACCGAAACACACGCTGTCGTGGACGGCGCGTAAGAAAGCGCTAATGGGCAAAGGCAGCCAGCTGGAGAAAAGAGTGGAGGGATATGAATGACTCATAACAACAGGATCTTGAAGTGCTGATGAGGGTGAAGCAAGGAGTATATGGAACACCCCCAGAATGCAAGGGTGGGGAAAGACGAGATGAGTGGATCCCACCGCAGATTGAGCCCAGTTTTCTTTGGCGAAGGAAGGGGTGGTTGCCGACTTACACGTGCTTAATTATAGTGAACTCATACAGTTGTGTGTGTTCAAAAACTATGAGTCCCAACATAGAGAGAGGGGGTTAATTTTCTGGTAAGATAGGGAACAAAATTATTTCTATGAACATGTACAATAGATGGGAACCATATCGCGAGCAGTCGTGAGGTCCGATGGTGGTGCTGCATGCGTCAACAGGGGTGTCAACTTTGTGCTCAGTGATCCAGTATTTATTACTTTAAACAGGAGGATATGCTATGCACGTACGGACGTGCTAACGGTAATGAAAAAGAGGCATCACGGTTGCGCCATGCACGATGTCCGGAACGAAGATCGACTGGGCCACGTCATAGTTGCAGCTGTGTATCATCTGTCACTCACTGTACAAATAACGTATATAGAGGAAATTGTTTTATGTGACTTTGTGAATGGTCTCCGCACGAGTACAAAACTGGTGGCCCGTCATGTGTGTGTATGTATGTGTGGACCATGAGACGGTGTGGGATATTCTGCACGAGAGCGTACTGTACTCATACCAATTGTGGCAGGTACATGGTCTAACAGCACAGTCTTGCAGCTGGTGCATCGTACAAGTCATCGCCACTGTGTCGTCTCTTCTATTCTTGTATGAGGCTTTCTTCGAAAAGAACGGAGACACCCACTTCAAACGCCCACGTTTAGGTTAAAGGAAGAAGGGGTGATATAGTCTTGGTATGGTTTAATTCAGATGCCAAAAACGTCTTGGTTTATATGTTTGTACTGGGAATGTTAGGTTCCATCATCTCGCGCCCTGCATTCCTCCACGGCTTAATGGGTCATGTATTTCGGATCCTGGAATACATCCTACCCGTATTGCTCGAGATGCTGCCTTTGGCAATTCAACAATTCATAAATGCTACATTGCCCTACTTTGGTGTTCTTGTACGTCTCTGTCTGGACCGCAGTTTTCCTGAAAGATGGATCGGTGTCTGTGGTTCTATAGCATGACTGTCACGAACACCTGATTTTAACCCGCTCGAATTTTACATTTGGGGACATATGTAGATTGTGGTGTATAAACTGGGCCGGTCCCAGACCTACAGGTTTTGAATCAATGTCAACGCGTTATTTGTAATTTTGTTCGAAAAGAATCCAGTATCTCTGAGAGGGTTCAGCAGTCCTTGCTTCGATAGTGGAATGCATGCGTTGCCACACATTGTGGACTCTTCGAGCATTGACCGTTATCGGAATGATGGTAGGTATGTCATCCTACGTGTCAATATTGCGGGTCTCCTGTGAATTTTCGGACGTACATTTATTAAGCCCTCTCTCATACTTGCAGACATCCGCTGATGTTTGTCCCTGCGGTCTCTGAATGTTTGTATGAAAATTGGACACACATTTTTATATTACCATTAGGCTAATTCGAATGCAGTCTCTTGTGTAGTGAAGAGACGCTTTATATTCACTGTTGCAGTGACACATATGCTGCATCTAAGTAGAGTGACGAGGTTCAATTGCTAACTGAAAACTGTAGCGTGACTTCGCACAATGTTGCCTTCATAAGAAAACCTCGTAGCTACAGAAACTGATATTTTACAGGAGAGAAATATGTAATGTCGTTTATTTCGGAGGTAATAGCTTCTCTTTGAAAAAAAGTTGTTATTAATATATGTGTAAACGTGAGATTTTTTCATCCCAGATTCGTAGATAAATTTGAATTCAAAATAAGACGTGGATGTACGATTTCTTGGGTGTTTGAAACATCATAGTGGAGATACGAGGTTTCTGTTTTTTGTTTGTAGAGTATTTCTAAACATTACTGCAGATAATAACTTTTTGTAGTAGGTCATTTAGTTTTTTTTTTGTATTAAAATTGCGCAAATTCCACAAACAACCAGAAATGGAGTTACGAGGTTTTCTTATTAGAGTAACTATTAAAATACACTCATATTTTGAGCATTTTACTTAGCATTAGAACCTCGCCTTTACATCCAGTAATTTTAGCACTCTTAAACAAAATTACTTTGGTCCATCGAAATAAATACACGCTTGATTATTTCACTACCCTTATACAAACAATTGATTCGGTTGCGCCAAGCCAACTTTGCTTGATTCAATAACAATTGTTACTATGTGCATACACAGCGGAAGCATACAATATGAGAATATTATATCCTAAGCAGGTTTATAAAAGTGCTCAATTAATCAGGAACAGACTACAGTATCCATAAAAATTTTAGGACCACGCACGACGTAAATGAAAACTTCAACTTTAAGCTTCAGGACTTAATTCAACAGAAATATAAATACACCGTAAAATAATTTCATACGTCTTTAAAAAAAATTCACTGAAAATGAGGTAGTAAACGAACACTTGTTTTTACTGTATTGTTTTCACGTTTTTATTACGCATCTGACGTCAACATTTTTTTTTTTTTTTTTTGATACANTTTTTTTTTGTATTAAAATTGCGCAAATTCCACAAACAACCAGAAATGGAGTTACGAGGTTTTCTTATTAGAGTAACTATTAAAATACACTCATATTTTGAGCATTTTACTTAGCATTAGAACCTCGCCTTTACATCCAGTAATTTTAGCACTCTTAAACAAAATTACTTTGGTCCATCGAAATAAATACACGCTTGATTATTTCACTACCCTTATACAAACAATTGATTCGGTTGCGCCAAGCCAACTTTGCTTGATTCAATAACAATTGTTACTATGTTCATACACAGCGGAAGCATACAATATGAGAATATTACATCCTAAGCAGGTTTATAAAAGTGCTCAATTAATCAGGAACAGACTACAGTATCCATAAAAATTTTAGGACCACACACGACGTAAATGAAAACTTCAACTTTAAGCTTCAGGACTTAATTTAACAGAAATATAAATACACCGTAAAATAANGCACGACGTAAATGAAAACTTCAACTTTAAGCTTCAGGACTTAATTTAACAGAAATATAAATACACCGTAAAATAATTTCATACGTCTTTAAAAAAAATTCACTGAAAATGAGGTAGTAAACGAACACTTGTTTTTACTGTATTGTTTTCACGTTTTTATTACGCATCTGACGTCAACATTTTTTTTTTTTTTTTTTGATACACAAACCTTTGAAATGCCAAAATGAGTTGCAATTTCTCGTTGTGTTTTGTTGCACTTCCTCATTCCAACAATTCGCCACTGCATGTTCAGTTATATAATTTTCCCCCGATTTTATACACAATGGTATGAAAGTTCCACTGCAACTGCATGTCTCAACATCGATGGTAATAATCGGTGAATGTATGATTTCCCGGTAACAAACCTGTAATGTTATCTTTTGAGTGGAAAGAGAACTAACTATCTTTGGGAACCCTATCTTCCTAGATGAACTGGTAAGAAACATATTTAGTTTTCAAATTTAGTAATTTTATTGCTAACTTTCCTTGCAATGTGAATTCAATTAATAAAAACATTTTTTAAATGTTTGAAAATTTACTATTGTCCTCATATGTTTCCTTTTTCAAGTGTGTTATACAGATAATCATAAAAATATAACACTTAAAATGTTTTTAAAATATTTGTGCCCACATAACTTTTAACACAGAAATGTTTACGATAATTCCAGATTTTTTGTAGTCGTTACAAGAATCATAACTTGTGAATTATTTNCTTTTAACACAGAAATGTTTACGATAATTCCAGATTTTTTGTAGTCGTTACAAGAATCATAACTTGTGAATTATTTAACTTATTTCAGTCATTTATTCATGCTTATATCTGTTTTGAAAATGCCATTGTTAGCTAATTGTATAATAAAGATAGCACTAGCAGGTTTAAGTGAGGAAAGTATTTTTCGAACAAATTTTTAAATGGTCTTAAACTTTTGACGGGTACTGTATATCGCCATATTACACAGTCCTAGTTGCGTCACGTATGCCTGTTTNTAATGGTCTTAAACTTTTGACGGGTACTGTATATCGCCATATTACACAGTCCTAGTTGCGTCACGTATGCCTGTTTCTTTAGGTTTTTCACGGTAAATTAAGCACTTTTGACAGTCCTGCTTAAGATCTTATTGCATGCACATTGAATATTCTTATGCCATATGTAAAATTAACATTTCAATGGGCCTATTCAGTTTATCCATGCGTCGGCCGAGTAAAAGTGTGAAATTATAAGAAAAGTTAATATCTTACATATATATACTATTTTATACACTTATACGTGTACTTATAAATGAGAAAGCAAAACAAATTATTTCAGTATTCATTAATGTATACCTAACACTTTTAATTCAACATTTATACATGGAGCTCCCTCTTCTCCGTCATTATCAAATTTTACTCGGCACACGCCAGCCATTGTACCCGTAAAACTATATGCATTTAGGGGCAGTGAACATGGTTGAGGAACACAAATACAATAAAAATGAGATAATATCAATAAACACACATATGGAACAAGAAATAACAATCCAGTTAGACAAACACCGAAACAAAAACAAAAGTAGATAGCATAATTATGATAAAACGGAATCAGCAAAAATCACAAGCAAAGCCGACATTGAGGTAATTAAAAATAAATATACATATAAAAGGGCCAACATAATAGTGATCCAGTCGAACAATGAACGAAAAAAAATCAACAAATACATCATGAATGTGGGTAGACAAAATCAGAAAATTTTACATGCAAAACACAAAATAGCAAAAAAATTACCAAATGAATAAATAAATCAAAAAATTACNAAAATCAGAAAATTTTACATGCAAAACACAAAATAGCAAAAAAATTACCAAATGAATAAATAAATCAAAAAATTACTATCCACTCAGACAACGAACAACACGATGCACCATGAACAGCACCGTTCAAAAACACAGGTGGCTAAATAAACAGTATCAAGACAAAAACATTCTTATTGCATTTGTGTTCCTCATTCATGTATTATGTTCTTGGTTTTTTTTTTTTACTCTCTTCATAGTCATTGAAAGCAATGGAGATCCAATCAAAATCTGAATTCAGTGCTAATTTTATCGTGAATATCCTTTACTTGCTGGGCTGAGTGGTTGATGGCGGGAAAGTCGCCTTCCACCGAAGCTATTGCCGTTCACCGTGCTCCTCTACGTGTCGGCAAGTCCCACATTTTAGGCGCGGGTCCCTTCGCCGGCGAATAGCCCACATTCCGGGGTTCAGGGTCCCAGTTAATTACTTGTGAAATCAGCGCACTCTGCTGCCCCCNTTACTTGTGAAATCAGCGCACTCTGCTGCCCCCCAAGCGGATTCCTGCGGCAATTTTAGAGATCAATCTTGCCTCGTGTTTGATGGGCGGGGGAAGAACATTCCAGTCTTGCGGCAACCTGTGGATATTTTTATTCTTAAAGAAATTATACCACTTTTTCTAAAACGTGGGGACAACCTTCGTCAGCCATTTACTTACGAAAATATATGTACGACTTTTCCCTTAACGTGATTATTAAGCAAACTATGCGCCCCCAAAATTTTAGTTTTAAAATGAGTTTAAGTTGAAAATATCACAAACCTCTTGTGATTAAGTAATAAAGAGGTGAATCGTATTTTATATGAAGGAGATCTTACGCCTGTAAAAACGCAAACTTTTTTACACCGTGTTCTAAGCAGTTGTTAAAGAAGACCTGTGAATCAGCAAATCTACATTAAACAGATCGTCTTGTCGGAACACACTCAGCTAAACTGCTTGTGAGACAANAAAATCAGAAAATTTTACATGCAAAACACAAAATAGCAAAAAAATTACCAAATGAATAAATAAATCAAAAAATTACGATCCACTCAGACAACGAACAACACGATGCACCATGACCAGCACCGTTCAAAAACACAGATGGCTAAATAAACAGTATCAAGACAAAAACATTCTTATTGCATTTGTGTTCCTCATTCATGTATTATGTTCTTGGTTTTTTTTTTTTACTCTCTTCATAGTCATTGAAAGCAATGGAGATCCAATCAAAATCTGAATTCAGTGCTAATTTTATCGTGAATATCCTTTACTTGCTGGGCTGAGTGGTTGATGGCGGGAAAGTCGCCTTCCACCGAAGCTATTGCCGTTCACCGTGCTCCTCTACGTGTCGGCAAGTCCCACATTTTAGGCGCGGGTCCCTTCGCCGGCGAATAGCCCACATTCCGGGGTTCAGGGTCCCAGTTAATTACTTGTGAAATCAGCGCACTCTGCTGCCCCCAAGCGGATTCCTGCGGCAATTTTAGAGATCAATCTTGCCTCGTGTTTGATGGGCGGGGGAAGAACATTCCAGTCTTGCGGCAACGTGTGGATATTTTTATTCTTAAATAAATTATACCACTTTTTTCTAAAACGCGGGGACAACCTTCGTCAGGCATTTACTTACGAAAATATATCTACGACTTATCCCTTAACGTGATTATTTAGCAAACTATGCGCCCCCAAAATTTTAGATTTAAAATGAGTTTAAGTTGAAAATATCACAAACCTCTTATGATTAAGTAATACAGAGGTGAATCGTATTTTGTATGAAGGATATCTTACGCCTGTGAAAACGCAAACTTTTTAACACTGCGTTCTAAGCAGTTGTTAAAGACAACCTGTGAATCAGCAAATCTACATTAAACAGATCGTCTTGTCGGAACACACTCAGCTAAACTGCTTGTGAGACAATTCATGTTGAACATTCAAAACAGAACGTGTGTTGCATACCAAGTAGGCAAGCCACAGCACAGAGAAAGTCAATTTAAATTAAGATTTTTCATAGGTGCAGATCTCCCTTAACAGTCACTTGACGAGAAAAGTGGTACTTCTAACATTTCAGTCTTATATTTTCGTCAGGATTACACAGCCGAAGTTTTTCATCATGTTTTAGAAACACGTTGTGTATCGAATTTCATTAAGGGGGATCAGTCCCCATCATCTTGGATTTACGGAATTTTCGTCGTAACTTGCAACAAAGATATTACATTTTATTTTGNCAAAACAGAACGTGTGTTGCATACCAAGTAGGCAAGCCACAGCACAGAGAAAGTCAATTTAAATTAAGATTTTTCAGAGGTGCAGATCTCCCTTAACAGTCACTTGACGAGAAAAGTGGTACTTCTAACATTTCAGTCTTATATTTTCGTCAGGATTACACAGCCGAAGTTTTTCATCATGTTTTAGAAACACGTTGTGTATCGAATTTCATTAAGAGGGATCAGTCCCCATCATCTTGGATTTACGGAATTTTCGTCGTAACTTGCAACAAAGATATTACATTTTATTTTGNAGGGATCAGTCCCCATCATCTTGGATTTACGGAATTTTCGTCGTAACTTGCAACAAAGATATTACATTTTATTTTGGACGTCGACAAGGCATAGGGCATTGCTTTGCACATGCTCTAAAACATGTATTGCTAGTCTTCTGTTGCCAGGATCAACTCTGTAACCGCCTGCCAAAAATGATTACTTATTTCTTGCCGGTAGTCACTATCCAAAACTTAATAAACGCGGTAGAGTTGTTATAGTTTGATCAAGTTTAAAAAGTATTTTTATGCCACGTCGTGCGAATAATTTCGTAAAAAATTCTTAAATAGGACATTCGGCAAATAAAGTGAAAATCCAAGATGGCAGGGTTTGATTCCCGTAGCGCGGGACCGGCAGAGCGGCAGGGTTGGGTTTTACATGTTAAATGATGTTAGGCGTATCTCGGTTACATTTCACGACATCGCTTTCAAACAAAAACACTCTGTGCTCTCTGAATATAAGAACCTCACTGCAAGAGAGAAATTAGAAGTATATTAAAAAAGTTTGTGTTTTTGTGTATTTGTTGAGTCTATAAACCTTCATTTACCCGCAATATTCAGGGCATTAAATACGTTAATAACAATTGTTTTTGTAGAAATGTTTAGGCTAAAACAAACAGAGTGTTTTTTAAAGTGATATCGTAGAGGTGGTGGAGATACGCCTTAAAACATTTAACATAAAAAACCGCATACTTTTATTCGGCCGGCCCCGGCGCTAGGTAGCGACGTTAACAATATCTACGAGGCTTCAGAAAACTCAATATACCCCGTTCGCGATTACTTCCAAATTTTCTGAAGCACTGAAAAAGTTATATATCTAGGATATTCCTCCGCCTCATACAAGCATGGCTTAGAAATTTACACCAGAGGACCAACGTGCCGCATTCGTGCGCACTCAGTGTAATAATATCTTCCGTAAGAACTATTTCTTATTAAGTATTACCAACACATATTTTATATCTGTCTTTAATCATTGAAGTTATAAATTACTTATAATATAGTAATAAAATAGAAGTAAAGGTTAACTTTAATAGAAAATAGGGAATTTTATGTTAACAGAAGTATAAAACGCCTGTGATATACAACATATTTAGGAAACAACCAAACACTTAATACGTGGGATTTGTTTTACAAAGGTTTGGTTCAAATAATGTGGAGNCAACATATTTAGGAAACAACCAAACACTTAATACGTGGGATTTGTTTTACAAAGGTTTGGTTCAAATAATGTGGAGAAACCGAGAACAGACTACACTGCTGCATGATTACGTTCCTGGCGTCCAACATGTGTGAAAAGAATATTTTCTGAGAGAAGTTTTTTTTTTTCTTTTATTCAAATACACGATGCCAACAGACAATTGAATATATGTTAAGGTTGCTATCGTTGTGCTGGCTCCTTTATTAGGTTACCGTGCTATCTCCACGCGCATAAACAAGTGGTGCGATCCGTTGATTGTAATGTGAACTACGAGTTGTTATACAGCAACTCATTCATGGGAACTGCGTGGCCCAATGAAGGAGACTGGTTCCCGTTCATTCTGCCGTTCACACTTATTTTTTATTCCTTATGGCTTATCAGTTTTACAAAGTGACTATCAATAGTTGATGTTCACATTTAGCTACAAAAACTGGGAACGTCGCTAGATTTGATGGTGTAATTAGGTGTTTTGTTTTAATAAGCACTTGGTTGCAACATTCCCATACCTTCAATTATAATAAATTAGATGTAAACTCCTTCACCAGATGTTAGAACTACGCAATGCTCTATCTAAGTAAGGAAACGTTTTTCTTGAGGAATAAAAGCTATCATCTGTTATTTAACGCAATGTTAACTACTAGTTGTTTCGTGAACTTGCCAGGCGTTAATGAGCATAGGTAATATTTACACTTATTAATTATAATTTATTATCGTTACTGAAAGAGGATTGCCAGTGAAATGTTAAATAAGATTCACTGTTCACCAACGACCACTGAAAGTTGGAGGCATGCCCGTGATTTTACCTTGCTGACGTTTAAAATTTAGGTTTTACAAGAAGAGAAAGGGCATTGTTGATCAAGGAAATACGAGTTGCCGTCAATAACAGTTTTTATCAATAGGTAGAGACCTGCGAAATTGGCGTTATTATTTAGTGGCAAACTGAACTCCAAGTTACTGTGCATTTGACTGATTTCTCCCATAGGCCGGCAATATGTCTGGCACGCCTCGCGGGAGTCTGGGGCAAATAACATCACTTCAGAGGCGGACTGGCCAATTTTCTTTAACGAAGTCAAACATGTAGGTGACTCCAGTTACAGATAAGCGGCCAATGAAACCACTCACTGTGCTCACTTATGTATAAGGCAGTGGAAAGATAACTCGAATTTTTCAGGTCTCTATAAAAAGGTCATTGGCCAAATGATGTAAACTCCATGTGCTCACGTTTGCAAGGATTATTTGGGTTTACTGATCAAGTGGTGTAGTTTATGAAGCGTTATTAAGCCCATGAGTGGAGCGTCAGCTGCAGCGCGGAACGATGACATGACCATAAATGAGGCTGCCAGAACGTACAATATACCACAAACAAAATTGCACAGAGAATACTTTTGTTGTTGAGAGGCAAACATAATACGTCGTACATATGATTTGCCTGTGTAAATAGAACGCCAACTAGTTTTTCATATGCTTCTCGAGGAATACAGTTTTGACATAACATTTAGAGATACGCCCTTGGTAGCAATATTCCCCGACCTTTCATTATAATAAATTGATTGTAAACTCCTTTACCAGATGTTATAACTACGTAATACTCTATCAAAGTAAGAAAACGTTTTTTCTTGCGGAATAGAAGCCATCGTATATTTTTTTACCTGAAATCGATCGAATATGGTAATGCAGTAGCTTGTGAGACTTGCATTCCGGACATCGTGTCTGGCTGCAATGGGGTGGTTTCTCCCAACTGGGCCTCCATCATCATTCCTGGCAAAAATTGAGGCGATTCTCAAAACATTAAAGATCACTACTCATGTCCGTAAGATTAATGGACTTGTTGCGTCTTTTAAGTCCTCTAAATTATCATATTTGATTGACTTTACATTTATATGAACTGCTTGGTATGGAAGTCGTCACCCGCCGCACTAAACTATTCAGGCGCTCCAAGAGAAGTATTTAGTTTCAGGTACCAAAAAAATATACGTTAAATATATATACAGGATGTATCAGTACAGCGGTTACAAACTTTCAGGAGAGAGAGAGTACACCTAGACGATCGGAAATCACATAGCAATGCATGGTCGGAAACGCATTCCTGGCGCGGTAGTGACGACACAAAACGCAAGAAAGGAAGGACACGAACAGGGTGAGGAAACATGTTTATTTTCCTAGTACAGCAAAAATGCTGGAACGTCTTTGGCTGGTGTACGCGATAGATGTCACTACGNGAAACATGTTTATTTTCCTAGTACAGCAAAAATGCTGGAACGTCTTTGGCTGGTGTACGCGATAGATGTCACTACGCAAACCGAAGCAACAGATGACCCTGTTCGTGTCCTTCCGTTCTTGTGTTTTGTGTCGTCAGTACCGCGCCAGGAAANGAAACATGTTTATTTTCCTAGTACAGCAAAAATGCTGGAACGTCTTTGGCTGGTGTACGCGATAGATGTCACTACGTAAACCGAAGCAACAGATGACCCTGTAGCACAGGAAGGCAAGAACACAAAACACAGCAGTCATGGCGCGGTCCTAAGCGTTTCCGACCATGCATTGCTACGTGATTTCCGATCATCTAGGTGTACTCTATCTCTCCTGAAAGTTAGTAACCGCTGTACCGATACATCCTGTATGTATATATGTTTACATTGAACAATATAGTTTGTTCACTCAGCTAACCTTTTCTTGCCCCAAACATCTCCATTCGTTCCATTTCGTAACAAAGAAACCACTTTAAAATGATATATTGAGTCAAACACTTATATCGTTCATAAAAATACTTTATTGGCATTTACTTCATGCCGCCGCGCTGTTTTACATTAACATTCAAATGATATATTTGGGTATAAAACATTATAAATATCACGCAGGAGGCAAACTAGTAAAATTTTGTTTGGAGTGAATAATCATTTGGTTAGCTGGAATATCAGGTAATATAAATTTTGTGACTAAGTCAGATCAGTCCTATCATCGAAATTTGTTTGGTTGACTGTAAGGGGATTAGTCTGTTTGATTTTCTTCATTCGAACTTAAAGCTCGAGAGTTTTATTATAATTTATGTTACAATTACGATACGAAACGTGTTTGTTAGTGTTTTGGTTTAAGCTTAATAATTTTCCTGTTGAATCTAAGTGTGTAAATATTATTTGTATATTTTTAATTCAACCACCTTATATAAATCATACTCATAGGGTTAGAGATAGTGTAAAAGTTATATTTAAATGTCTTGTTTATGTAAACCAGAAAGGTTGTCTTGTTATGTTATTAATTATAATTATTGTGACTAGCAAAATAAAATTTGTGTAATTCCCTTTTTTTTTTCAACGAAAACAAAAACGTAAAACAGTAATAAAAAGTATTCACAAAAGTAAATGTCATTCATAAGACTCTTTGTTTCTACAAACATTTATACTTCGATAATAGTTACTTTAACTGAGGTTGCTAAGGCTTACGACCCAAATTTAAATGTTCCTGGTTCTAGTATTTGTCTTCTTTTCACTATTTGTTAATATTAGTCAAAACTATAATAAAAGTGAAATCCCACGAATATTTAGTTGCAGTATCGAAATTCTACACGTCTATTACAACTATAACAACGTAAAAACAGCTTTAGCAAGAAAATATTTAATTGGCTCTGTTACAAACAATTAATCTTATTGCGCCAAAATATGTTTTGCTCTCTGTAAGAAAACCGGTTCTCAGTCCGGTAATAGTGACAGGCGGTATTAACAAAGAACATGGACGTTATTAACGTGACCTTATGACTCGCTGTTACTGGGAATTCCTCGTTCACAGGGAGCAAATGGGTTCTCCAGTTCCTAGTACGGATGGGGTTCAATGGATTATAGGCCGTTCCCGATTGTCTGAGCACTTTCGAAAGCTCTTTTTAATATCTACTTCTCTCCTAATTTGAATCCTTTCGTCACATGTATAATTAACATTGTCGTGGGCCTGATCACTCTATTCATGCGCCAAATAAACTGAAAACGTGAAAATGTTAGGAGTATAAATGTGGTACTTAATCGTCTTTTCTTATTCAAATGTGGAGGGTAATTCTATGAGAGGCGGATCACTGGAAGATATAGACCACTGCTGGTAGTACATAAACCAGTCGCTAGAGTGCAGCTGTGCCCGGTTTGCTCAATAATGGTGGATGTGTAACTGCCACGATTTTGTTTTGGGAGTGTTAATGTTGCACGAACTGTTTAAAAATAATTTGCGCCTATTGTAACGAAGTAAGCGTAAACNGCACGAACTGTTTAAAAATAATTTGCGCCTATTGTAACGAAGTAAGCGTAAACATTTTTCTCGCATTCCGTTCAGATACTGGGTTGACAGTTTTAATGCAGGTTTTTGATATGTTCGTGTTGTTAGAGGCATATATTATACATTTCTGCAGCGCCGTGGCTTACGTGGGTGCCTTTGTTTGCCGAAAAAGGTTGTAGCNGATAATAGTTACTTTAACTGAGGTTGCTAAGGCTTACGACCCAAATTTAAATGTTCCTGGTTCTAGTATTTGTCTTATTTTCACTATTTGTTAATATTAGTCAAAACTATAATAAAAGTGAAATCCCACGAATATTTAGTTGCAGTATCGAAATTCTACACGTCTATTACAACTACAACAACGTAAAAACAGCTTTAGCAAGAAAATATTTAATTGGCTCTGTTACAAACAATTAATCTTATTGCGCCAAAATATGTTTTGCTCTCTGTAAGAAAACCGGTTCTCAGTCCGGTAATAGTGACAGGCGGTATTAACAAAGAACATGGACGTTATTAACGTGACCTTATGACTCGCTGTTACTGGGAATTCCTCGTTCACAGGGAGCAAATGGGTTCTCCAGTTCCTAAAACGGATGGGGTTCAATGGATTATAGGCCGTTCCCGATTGTCTGAGCACTTTCGAAAGCTCTTTTTAATATCTACTTCTCTCCTAATTTGAATCCTTTCGTCACATGTATAATTAACATTGTCGTGGGCCTGATCACTCTATTCATGCGCCAAATAAACTGAAAACGTGAAAATGTTAGGAGTATAAATGTGGTACTTAATCGTCTTTTCTTATTCAAATGTGGAGGGTAATTCTATGAGAGGCGGATCACTGGAAGATATAGACCACTGCTGGTAGTACATAAACCAGTCGCTAGAGTGCAGCTGTGCCCGGTTTGCTCAATAATGGTGGATGTGTAACTGCCACGATTTTGTTTTGGGAGTGTTAATGTTGTACGAACTGTTTAAAAATAATTTGCGCCTATTGTAACGAAGTAAGCGTAAACATTTTTCTCGCATTCCGTTCAGATACTGGGTTGACAGTTTTAATGCAGGTTTTTGATATGTTCGTGTTGATAGAGGCATATATTATACATTTCTGCAGCGCCGTGGCTTACGTGGGTGCCTTTGTTTGCCGAAAAAGGTTGTAGCTCTGGAGTGGTTCATCTCTCCCATAGTTTTAGGACACATGGACCAGACACATTTTTGGGGATAAATGGACGACTTTTCTTCGTAGTGGTAATGTTATAATTATTGGCTGTTCATGGAAAAACGAAAACTTTTGAGGCCTTAGTTACTTTTTCCTTCTGCCATTTTTTATTCTATACCCACCTTTTTACATCAATATTGCCATATAAGTAATTTATTCCACCGCACTTGGAAGATAACGCCTACGGCTAAAATAAAAAATNCTTACATCAATATTGCCATATAAGTAATTTATTCCACCGCACTTGGAAGATAACGCCTACGGCTAAAATAAAAAATATTTATTGACTCTTATTCCAAATAAGAGGGCTTTAAAAAGTGCTAACTTTAACGTGAATAGCCTATATATTTGTGTAGGGCTAACAAGATATTTTGAGGGAATGTTAATTTAAATAATGCAAGATGAAGATTGGGAACTTAGTGCAGTGGTTGGTTGAGACGGACGAGGATTTATTTTAAAGTAATTAAGGCCTAGATATAAAAACTAAAAACATTTCTAGCAACTTAACATCTGTAATTTTGTTCTGTTCTCTTATTCTAACAAATCACATTGTATTCTTCCTCGAACATTTTACGTTTTTAATGAAAATAATCACGAGGAAATTTATATAACCCGTGTGTCAATAAAGGGATTTTGAGTGTATAGATAACCTGTGACACAGACATAGAAGACCTAAGTCTATTAACATAAAAACTAGACATGCATGGGAAGCTGTGGTTTGTTTTCCTTGATACTTTTGTGGCGGCTTCGCAAATTTTAAATCAATAAAAGCTAGCGCAATTATATCATAGGAAAGTTAAAACAGTTCTTTGTTCAAATGAAAACGATTGCTGTTATAGGCTACTGCAGTGTAACTATTTAAGCCTATAAATCGGATGTAATTTTTTTAGTAATGATGTAAAAATATAATAATTTCATTAAACTGCGAAGTATGTCATCTAACAGAAAGGAGGTATTACTAAGCTTCATCTACACGGATAAAATTTTTTTGGTTAATTAAAAAATTTAAGAATAATTTAAGAACAAAAAAAAAATGTCCATCTCGTCCGGAATTACTTAAAAAGGCATATGTACCGAACTTGATTTACCACAAATCGAAATGAAACATCAAGCAATACAACTATTTTCCTTGATTTGCTACCAACTTAATTGGGATCCTGAACGCATGAGTCTATTGTCGTATGAATATGCATGCAATTAAGCGGCAGTGTTTTTTTTTCATAGGTTGATTTCAAAAGTGCTCACATTACCGTGAACAGCCTCTACCCGCTCCTTTCGGGCTACGAGGATACGCTGATTCATTCTGTGCGTGTATGATGCTCAGACAATTTCATGGCATATCACAGGCATGTTATTGCTAAGTCTCGTTAACCTAGAAGTAATATGTTTCTCTTAGAAGATCGTTTATCGCCAGTAGCACAAAGAGAGATACCAGAAGCGACTAATTTGGCAGACCAGTGTTTCGTTCGTTGTGGAAGTTACCAAGACAAATCGCTCCACCATTAGAAACAGCAATGCATTGACGCCGATTATTTTTTTGTCACATTGCTTCAGACTGTGGTTATTATACTTTTATTTTGGTACAGCGCCTGATTTGTGTTGTTAGAAGGTGAATTTAATATCCAAATAAAAGGAATTTATGAGCAGAGTCATCAGCCGGATTGTTGGCGGAAGAGTTTTTGAGTTGAATTGAGTTGAGAGATTTGGACGACTCTTCACAGCGAGGTCTTGAGAGCCGATTAGGGTGAAATGAGGGGAGAAAGGAGCAGCGGCAGAATGCAAGGTCGAGGAAAACGAGAGATCTCTGAGAAAACCCGGCAACCAGCGGCATCGTCCGGCACAATTCCCACTTGCGAAAATCCGGGATTGACCCGGTTGGGGATTGAGTTTTTTAGGCAATGCGTAATTTCTTCTGCAGAAATCGTAGATATGGTAATCCTGAAATGGTAATTTCTTTGTCCTACCGTTTTAGAATTGCGACTCGCCTAAATTCATAAACGTCAACAGCATGAAGCAAAGGGGGGACTTACCCCCTACCAGGAAACTTGATTTTTTCCTGTCAAATCTGAGAGATCGATTACAACAATGACGATTGTTTGTAATAATTCTCACAGCTAATTGAAATAGCAATTTCTTATAACAAGTAACGGGCTCATTATTGACGTAACTCGAAAAAGAAAATTTTCGCTGGGCAAATTACCGATTTCTTCCTGTATTTCCATTATGTATTTCATACTTTTTTAAGTTTTTCGTTTAGCAATTTGTAATATTTTAATATTATATTGTGTATTGTAAAATATAAACTAACTTATTCATATAACACGTCACGGAACTATTTTTGTATATGTTTTGCCTAAAACCCAGTTGTAAATCTTGCACTCGTCTGGAGGAAACATATTCTGATTCCTAAGTCCCTGCTCGGAAAAATCTCAGTGTCGCCCATGTCTGAATTATGTTGCCCGAGGTCCTTATGTCCTCGAGTTCCTTANCCCTGCTCGGAAAAATCTCAGTGTCGCCCATGTCTGAATTATGTTGCCCGAGGTCCTTATGTCCTCGAGTTCCTTATTTTCTCGAGTTCCTTACCGCGGGCAGACGGCAACATTGTGACAGCTTGCTCAGAGATACTCCGCTACGAGTCTGCTGACATGTCTCTTCCTGCGACAGTCCGGAGCTGGGCGATGTCTCCAGTTTCCCCCTCCCCCCTCCCCCATGACAGTCCGCAGTTTGGGAGGCTCACGGGAATCACATTCGTGTTTTCCGTCGGGAAAGCGGATTTAGTTTATCAGGATCGGGTGTGGCTCTCACCAAGGTGATGTCCGCCGTAGCAGTGACAGGACTTGTGTTCAGCTTATCCAGTTTCGCTAACATACGAGACAAATGTTTCTTAAGTACTATGGACNCCCTGCTCGGAAAACTCTCTGTGTCGCCCATGTCTGAATTATGTTGCCCGAGGTCCTTATGTCCTCGAGTTCCTTACCGCGGGCAGACGGCAACATTGCGACAGCTTGCTCAGAGATACTCCGCTACGAGTCTGCTGACATGTCTCTTCCTGCGACAGTCCGGAGCTGGGCGATGTCTCCAGTTTCCCCCTCCCCCCTCCCCCCTCCCTCATGACAGTCCGCAGTTTGGGAGGCTCACGGGAATCACATTCGTGTTTTCCGTCGGGAAAGCGGATTTAGTTTATCAGGATCGGGTGTGGCTCTCACCAAGGTGATGTCCGCCCTTGCAGTGACAGGACTTGTGTTCAGCTTATCCAGTTTCGCTAACATACGAGACAAATGTTTCTTAAGTACTATGGACNTGCAGTGACAGGACTTGTGTTCAGCTTATCCAGTTTCGCTAACATACGAGACAAATGTTTCTTAAGTACTATGGACATATCTCGCTTTGCGTGGATTTCTGAAATGTATGAAATCAATTGGACTATTAAATATATTTATTTGGGTATTATTTTAGTGGCTGTATATTTAAATTAACAAAACCACCACATACAGTAACAGTTTTCGAATAAAAACTTATGACTATTTTTCGAATAATAACATATAGAAACCACAAAATTGGTACATGTATAAAATAACCCTTTTGAATTTCATTATATAATTTTTATGTAAAATGTTTTAAGAGGACAAATTAAAAAAACTTATTTAAACCGAATTTTAGTTTTTAAAAAGATCTCTTAATTTTTCTATAAAATTTACTTTTCCTCTAGGGTATATAATTTTTAATGTTATTCTGTTGCCGATAACATTGTTTCTGTTATTTAAAAACTACTTTTTTTGGCATTTTTACTTATTTTGTGGTGTGTATCCCTAATTTCTGCAAAACGTTGGCAATTATTAAAACGAAAACTAAATATTGCATTAGCAATTTCTGCATGAGTGTTACTAGAGTGTAAATGTATTAAGTTGTTCAATTTCTGTTCTTAATTATATGATTCGGGAATTCGCACATTGCTAGACATTTCCATAGCTCCTAACATGAAACACATGAAAGCCAACAGTTTAAGTTCCTGTACCGTTATATTTACTGTATATATTATCAAGCGCTGGCTGACTGATGGCCTCTACTCCAAAATTAATTCTCTTAATGTTANGTTATATTTACTGTATATATTATCAAGCGCTGGCTGACTGATGGCCTCTACTCCAAAATTAATTCTCTTAATGTTATCTCTAATCCACGACGCGCTGTTTAGCTGTTGCGGCTCCCGCATACCTAGAATTGTTCTCCGCGTTTGAGACCAAGAAGCGCGAGAGCGATAAGGGCGACACTTACACGTGCATCAAGTGTCTCATCGCCGCTAAGCGCAAGGCTCTCAACTGGCGTGCAGTGTTCTCGTCGCACTGCGTGTACCTATGGGGCTTTCAGCGTTGACCCTATTATTTTATTGATGGAAAGTCAGTAANGGGGCTTTCAGCGTTGACCCTATTATTTTATTGATGGAAAGTCAGTAAGAAGGTTCAATGCAGGGCCCTTGAAAAGTTTTGTACGTATCTGACTTGTATATTTTGACATACAGTGTTCTAAAAGTTGCGTTTTTAGCCTTTTTGATGTGCTACGTAATGGCAATTTAAATGTGCTTGACGTCTTGAGCTCTCAATAGCCTTCGTCTGAAGTGCGTGTTCTTTTCGTTGTTCAGCACATTGGACGCACCTTTAATAGTTTCGTTGAAAAACGTGTATTTCAGACATTCAGTACCGCGGGAGCCTAACTAGAACGCCACATGGGGTATCCAGAGATTACGATGTACCAACGAATAGAGACAGCCAGATCGACAGTTTACCTCAGAATATAATAGCCTTTTAATAAGTTGAATTATATAACATGCCGTCTTAAGAAGCTTCGTAGGGGCTATTGTATTGCATTGAAAAGTTTGATAATACTCACTATGGAATGATAATTTAATCTGTAGGATATCAGAAAATTTAGTTTTTGCGGATGATGAATGTAACCTGCTCCAAGTAATTCAGCTACAAGTTTTATGTGATGTGTGACTTGTGTGCCTATCAAATAAATATCATACCTTTTATACTTACCACCTTGGTTGTCATTCTTAGGCCTCATTCTTCTATTACAATTTATTCGAAAAGATTCTATATATTTTTCTCTCAATGTAACGATATTGTTTAGAAGAATTTGAAAGCAAAATGTAATTTGGCTCTGTTCATTATTTTAATGCTTTGAACAAATATTCGCTATTTTATGTGGTAGTTAATCGTCAAAGTTACACGCTTTGATGCATTTTTTATTTTGCTGCTAGTTAATGTAACTCCAATGGTACACTTTCAGCTGAGTTTATAAATGAGCCTTCGCAGTAGGCAAACTTTGAGAAACCACCCAGCGTTCTGACTTGGTATCCGTACAGATCTTTGTTCAAGAGAGCAGATATTCAATTGTTTCCACCAAAGCTTCTCTTCTTTGTAAAGGGGCGGATAACGCCACGTTTGTGGATGTACATATAATAACACAGAATGCGTTGTTACTAACACAATTCTACGCGTAGTCCTCAGAATGACGTAGCCTGTGGTGGTGTCATCAACATTCAGAGAATAAAACGCAGGTGAAGCAGCGAAGAAACGGTAGTATATTGCAGTGAACGATTGAAGGGATTTCGGCGGCTCTAAACAGCAAGGTCTTGAGAGCCGATGAGGGTGATTGAGGTGAGTATGGAGCAGCGCCTGAATGAAACGGCGGAGAAAACAGGAGATCCCCGAGGAGACCCGTTAACCAGCGGCATCGCCCGGTACGATTCCCATATGCAAAAATCCGGGAGTGAACCCATCTGTATTCCAACCCGTGGTGGGAGGCGAATAGTTTAACCACTACACCACCGCGGCCCCTGTTAGTATCTTGGAAAATAGTCACTAGCCCCAAGCAACGATCGCCACTTCNGTTATATTTACTGTATATATTATCAAGCGCTGGCTGACTGATGGCCTCTACTCCAAAATTAATTCTCTTAATGTTACCTCTAATCAACGACGCGCTGTTTAGCTGTTGCGGCTCCCGCATAACTAGAACTGTTCTCCGCGTTTGAGACCAAGAAGCGCGAGAGCGATAAGGGCGACACTAACACGTGCATCAAGTGTCCCATCGCCGCTAAGCGCAAGGCTCTCAACTGGCGTGCAGTGTTCTCATCGCACTGCGTGTACCTATGGGGCTTTCAGCGTTGACCCTATTATTTTATTGATGGAAAGTCAGTAGGAAGGTTCAATGCAGGGCCCTTGAAAAGTTTTGTACGTATCTGACTTGTATATTTTGACATACAGTGTTCTAAAANGGAAGGTTCAATGCAGGGCCCTTGAAAAGTTTTGTACGTATCTGACTTGTATATTTTGACATACAGTGTTCTAAAATTTGCGTTTTTAGCCTTTTTTGATGTGCTACGTAATGGCAATTCAAATGTGCTTGACGTCTTGAGCTCTCAATAGCCTTCGTCTGAAGTGCGTGTTCTTTTCGTAGTTCAGCACATTGGACGCACCTTTAATAGTTTCGTTGAAAATCGTGTATTTCAAACATTCAGTACCGCGGGAGCCTAACTAAAACGTCACATGGGGTATCCAGAGATTACGATGTACCAACGAATAGGGACAGTCAGATCGACAGTTTACCGCAGAATATAATAGCCTTTTAATAAGTTGAATTATATAACATGCCGTCTTAAGAAACTTCGTAGGGGCTATTGTATTGCATTGAAAAGTTTGATAATACTCACTATGGAATGATAATTTAATCTGTAGGATATCAGAATATTTAGTTTTTGCGGATGATGAATGTAACCTGCTCCAAGTAATTCAGCTACAAGTTTTATGTGATGTGTGACTTGTGTGCCTATCAAATAAATATCATACCTTTTATACTTACCACCTTTGTTGTCATTCTTAGGCCTCATTCTTCTATTACAATTTATTCGAAAAGATTCTATATATTTTTCTCTCAATGTAACGATATTGTTTAGAAGAATTTGAAAGCAAAATGTAAATTGGCTCTGTTCATTATTTTAATGCTTTGAACAAATATTCGCTATTTTATGTGGTAGTTAATCGTCAAAGTTACACGCTTTGATGCATTTTTTATTTTGCTGCTAGTTAATGTAACTCCAATGGTACACTTTCAGCTGAGTTTATAAATGAGCCTTCGCAGTAGGCAAACTTTGAGAAACCACCCAGCGTTCTGACTTGGTATCCGTACAGATCTTTGTTCAAGAGAGCAGATATTCAATTGTTTCCACCAAAGCTTCCCTTCTTTGTAAAGGGGCGGATAACGCCACGTTTGTGTATGTACATATAATAACACAGAATGCGTTGTTACTTACACAATTCTTCGCGTTGTCCTCAGAATGACGTAGCCTGTGGTGGTGTCATCAACATTCAGAGAATAAAACGCAGGTGAAGCAGCGAAGAAACGGTAGTATATTGCAGTGAACGATTGAAGGGATTTCGGCGGCTCTAAACAGCGAGGTCTTGAGAGCCGATGAGGGTGATTGAGGTGAGTATGGAGCAGCGCCTGAATGAAACGGCGGAGAAAACAGGAGATCCCCGAGGAGACCCGTCAACCAGCGGCATCGCCCTGTACGATTCCCATATTCAAAAATCTGGGAGTGAACCCATCTGTATTCCAACCCGTTGTGGGAGGCGAATAGTCTAACCACTACACCACCGCGGCCCCTGTTAGTATCTTGGAAAATAGTCACTAGCCCCAAGCAACGATCGCCACTTCTACTACAGAAAATGAAAATGTCGTAGACTGATAAGCCCAGTTGGCATAGAAGAGTTGTATTACTTATTTCTTTTTTTTTCCTCTACTGGTCTGGGTCTAAAAGGAGATTAATCATGCTGCTCTTCTGCTCCACTTTTTCCACTACCACCGGGGCGTGATAGCGAAGACGCCACGTCCTACCGGGGCCTTGCCGGGCGGAGATAACGCCGGGGCTCGTCTACACTCGTGAGCACGCGGAGGCTGTCTCCTAGAGCCTTTGTGTTCCGGGGCTCGCATGAAGAATGGACCGGACCTCGCCCCTACGAGCAGCGGGAGATACTTACTGCCCCGTAGGGTCCGGCACCAGCGGTGTAATAAATCGTCGGCGTTAAGGGTCCCCGGGATCCAGGGTAGTTGAAGCGGTGCAGGGCTGCGACAGCACGGGCCCGTCGTCCCTACTCCGAGACCAGGGACGCCACCACCACATTAGTAACATCCACGTTCGCGGTCGAGACCGTCGCTGGCTAATGAACTGGAGGCGATGGCCGCTCGCGATCGACTGCGTATGCGCGCAGGTCTGCACTCTACATTTGCTCAGGAAACAAGTCACATGCGTAGGGAAGTTCCCAACTCTGTACTGTACCGACTGCAAACATCCATATATCTTCAGCTCGATATGTGGTACTGTTTCCATATAGCGTATAAGTTTCAAATTTCCATTGAAGTTAAGCAAGTTTACCAGATAATTTTTTACAGTGTGTTGTAGAGATGTAAATATTCGTATAGTTCATTCACTGTTGCTCCCAACTTTTCTGAGGCCCTGCTAAATTTATACTCCCAGGATATTCCTACGACTCGTGGTAACGAAACTTAACTAAGTCTAAAAAAAATACACAAAAGGGATAACGCACCGCATTCGCGTGTCCTCAGTGTAATTATACTTTGCATAAGAACTATTTCTTACTACGCATTACCAACACACATGTTTTCTCACTGTTTTATTTATATTAATGGTACATGAAATAACATTTATAGACAACATATAAGTAAAAGTTTGATTTAACCAAAAATAAGCTGCTTTTTTGTAAACCGAAGTACAACACGTTTGGGATACATTGCATATTTAGGAAATCACCAAACACGTTTTACATGGGGTGATTTTTCAAAGGTTACATTAAAAAAGTGTGAAGAATTCGCTAATAGACTATGTTAGTCAATATGTGATATAAATTAGAGCACGCAACTGCTCAACACTCATGGGTTCGAAGCATCTACTCGGTGTCCTATAAGTAAATCCCACTTTTCTCATATTCCTCTCGAGGAACTGCTTGACGCCCTTGATCCTTGGGCCACTGGTACAGCATAAGCTATAGCTCATTATTATGAGCAACTGCTTAGCTTTCCACGAGATTCTACATTTTCCTTTCTCCTTCAGAGTTCCTTCGTCTTGTGTATTATTCTTCTTGATTCCGGAACCACAAACACAATCTTGGTAATTGCATTTGTTAACAGCCCTTGATTAACTGAGGCACCAAATGTACTTACTCACAGTTGTCCCTTTAGTGTAATTTTCTAAACTTGATTCAGCTTAGCTTGCTTGACGCGGAGGAATTGTCTGAAAATAGAACTTTAGCAGGGCTTCAGCAGATTTGCAACTAACCACGATTGGACTACATACACAATTGTGCGCGCTAGATCTGAATGGGCTACGAAACAATTCATTGTATTCTCCTTCATCTGCTGCCAGATAGAATACCTCAGAAACTGCAAGCAACCTTGTATTCTGGGTAGTATTTCCATTATCATGTTAACTCATATTAATATAGTCTGGTCACGGTAAACTGAGCCCTTTCGAAATCCTTGCGTAAGACCTACTTTGTATGCAAATTGTGTATTTCTACACCATATGTGAAATTAACATTGTTCCGTGGCCCTAATCACTTATTCATGCGCCGGTCAAGTGAAACAGAAAAATTACTGGAAAAGAAAATATTTAATTAATTTGATAATTATTCGAATTGCATGGATCAAAAACAGAAATAAAAACAAATAATTTCAGTATTAACAAAGCTTTNTAATTTGATAATTATTCGAATTGCATGGATCAAAAACAGAAATAAAAACAAATAATTTCAGTATTAACAAAGCTTTACCCACGCTTTAAAATTTAGTTTTAAGAATGGAAGTACTTTCCCTCTGTCGTTACCAACATTATTGGGAGCATCCCCTGTCAGAGAACCTTTACAAATATTGTGACGGCGTTTTATCTATCACTCGGCTCTCAAGACCTCGATGTTTAGAGCCGCCCAAATCTCTTCACTCACTCAGATTTATCACCGAGCGCCTACACAAATAATACCTGCGCGGTATGTTATTGGTCCTACGTGTACGATGACCGCCAATGGAGACGTGGCCTGCCTTGGTGTGAGCGCATCGTCAGACTGCATGGTCTGCTCTGCCGTGCTGACGACAGGCGGGCTATAGTCATACTGGAGCGCCGGCCCGCGGTCTTGCTTTTTCGTCGCATCGCTCCCCCCTCCGCCCTCGTTCCTAGGTGTCTCCAGGACTACTGGCCGCGTGAGCAGCTTGTGACGTCACCATGGGGTGCTCTATGCAACATGAACGTTAGAACACTTTCCAGAACGGGGCGCTGAAGAAATAAAAGGCTGGTGTTCTTTCTGAGAGGAGACATACAGAGGGACTTGATCAGAACGGAACTATGTTACTTTTATAGTTGGTCAGGAGGGAAAAAAGGGGGGNAAAGTTAAGTTTTGCCCTTCCGGGTTTTGTATCACACATTTAAATGCGTAATTTGTGAGGCGATTTCTTTCATTTTAGTTGAATGAAGGGTGTATAAATGAAAAAATGTACAATAAGAATGGAATTTTCACTAAAAATGCTTTTATGTATAAACAAACAACAATGGCAATGTCTGGAGGAAACAGTAAAATTCCGAGAGTAAGCTTATGGATATACCATCCGAGTTACCCTCCCGATTGCTTGCTGTTGAGATCCGCTATTGCATACACTGTCTTATTTCATAGCCAAGACGGGATTCAAAGCATTAAGAAGTAAGAAATGTCCTATTCTTGAACCAGGCACAAGGATGATCTACCCTCTGGTAGAGAAACCGGCCCCAAGTCCTCTCATCCATGTTATTATTCCCGTCTGAATGCAAGAAAAATGCTGCGATTTACATTTCCACGATCATAAATATTTTTGAGCTAAACTTTTGCGGTGTAACTCATTTACCTTTGGAGTTAAAAACGATGGTTTCAATGCATAGTTTGCCTTTAAAATAGGGTGGGAATAAATGCATGATAAAAAATAACTAAATCATAAGGAGTATATAAGTAAGTGTTCTGGTCCTATGTATTTTAAATGTGACATAGGACAGGAGGGTCGCTGTCTTCGGTTCGACTCGGGAAATGCTTGGCAGTCATCGGTGTTTCGGCAAATAGCTGCTTGCATTCGTTCGGGAAGGGTACCCAATTTTTTTTCACTTGTATAAGTAGTGCCGTCATATTTTTGGAGTGCGTTTGTTAAAAACAATTTGTAAAATTTTGTGACATAAATTNACTTGTATAAGTAGTGCCGTCATATTTTTGGAGTGCGTTTGTTAAAAACAATTTGTAAAATTTTGTGACATAAATTATTTAATGGAAAAAAATTTAAATCTATTACGTATGTATATTTAGTCAAACTTCATTACATATGATTTACATGTTCGTACAGTGCTGAGTAAAAAAAAAATTGCAGTCGGACGAAAATATCATACTTTGCTATCTATGTGTATAAAACAGATATGGCTGTGAGCTTGCATAACTAATCTATAGGTCGCTGCCAAAGTCAATAACATGCTAAATTGCTGCCACCTTTCTTAACATGGAGATTCTAAATAGCATGAACACCTGGCTGAATCAGTCAATAATTTGCATTCTATTGTTANCACCTTTCTTAACATGGAGATTCTAAATAGCATGAACACCTGGCTGAATCAGTCAATAATTTGCATTCTATTGTTATCCTAGTATTATGTCAGTCAGTAGGGCTCTCACAAAAAATGAAAAATTAAGTAAAACTGGAACAAATGCAATTTTTCCTCAAAATGCTATTCCCAGCACGCTAATTCTGATTCCTTGAACCACCTTGGATTTGGCCGCCTTCTTGGAAACTGAGAACTAAAATCTGCACTCCTGCGAAAATTTCGTTTTGAAGGTATTTTATAGCAAAACTATGTAGTGGAAAAACATTAATGATTATACAGTTCTGATCTCAAGTATTTCGTTCAGTTTTTTACTGTGATGAACGATTTCAGCTCCAGAGACACTAAAGAAATTATTTTCGCACAGGAACACATACATATTAATATCATAAATTCCAGAAGATCCTTATATGACACCTAAAGACCATTATTTCCTTATTTTGTACCTTGAGTAGACCTTCACATAGTGCAAGAATATAGAAACAAAACAAAATTGTGTACTTAATATCTGGTATTTTAACTCACTGTTCATGTAATGCTTCAACGATAAACTCAAAAACATTTTATATTTAGGCCTATTTACAGATCAGAACAAAGTGTGGTTTATTTATTCTTTATCCGGTACGATAATGATCCTTCAAGTTTTATATCAACTGGTTGTAGAAGAATGTCAGAATTCCAGCAAAAAAAANTATCCGGTACGATAATGATCCTTCAAGTTTTATATCAACTGGTTGTAGAAGAATGTCAGAATTCCAGCAAAAAAAATCTATTGCAATGCTCGGCTATAGATGAGCAGAGGTTAAATGGTGAATCGATGTTAAATAAATGACTTNTATCCGGTACGATAATGATCCTTCAAGTTTTATATCAACTGGTTGTAGAAGAATGTCAGAATTCCAGCAAAAAAAAATCTATTGCAATGCTCGGCTATAGATGAGCAGAGGTTAAATGGTGAATCGATGTTAAATAAATGACTTCNAAAAAAAATCTATTGCAATGCTCGGCTATAGATGAGCAGAGGTTAAATGGTGAATCGATGTTAAATAAATGACTTCTAAGTGAATAAAATTTAAAGGTTACCGTTTCAAAACAAAAAGTATCGTACGTGAAATGTCATAAGGAATGCTAACATGTTAACAAATCCTGCCATATTTCCAGCTTTCTTTCCGAAGGAAAGATAGGTGTGTGCAATCACCCGAATAACTAACTATCTGGAATGAACGTTACTCCTTAATAAATTTTAAACCCGTGAAACGAATTTCTCTAAATTTGGTACACATATAGCATTTAGTAAGTACATCCAACTTGTACAGTTTATGATCACGTGGAGTACTTGTTTCAAAATGACTGCAATTTCAACAAAATATTACTTATGTAACTAATGAGCCTACTTTCTTCAACATGGGTGAAACTTTTTTTTTAAACAATTTCTTGAAAGCTTAGTTGGTAGGAAGGACTTGCCTTCTCTTCGAAAGCAATGATTTTAGAGATAAAACCAGAAACTTGTGCAACCGTAGTGAGACAATTACAAATACCCACATGCCTTACCCGGGACTTGAACCCAAAAAACATCCTACTATAAGCTATTGTGCAATCCACTGCATTACGAGGGTCGGATTAGGAGCATCAACTTCCGATATAATCAGTATAATGTTTAGAACGGTAGGGTTTANCGATATAATCAGTATAATGTTTAGAACGGTAGGGTTTAATAGCCTAAAATATATACAGGGCCCCAATTTTGAAAATAAGTGACTGAGCCACATAAATCCTGTACTTCTACATGCTCTATCAAAACGCTACTTGTGTGAAAAATTTAATGAAAAGCGATTGTTTGGTCCCTAAGATATGACATTATTTTTTTTTTATGCTATAGCACACAATTTCCAGAANTAATAGCCTAAAATATATACAGGGCCCCAATTTTGAAAATAAGTGACTGAGCCACATAAATCCTGTACTTCTACATGGTCTATCAAAACGCTACTTGTGTGAAAAATTTAATGAAAAGCGATTGTTTGGTCCCTAAGATATGACATTATTTTTTTTTTATGCTATAGCACACAATTTCCAGAAAAAAAAGGCTTTAAATATGATGCTTTTAATGTATACTGTATATATAAAAATTTTGGTTACTTTGGTTAAATTGTAAATATATATATCAAATTTCCCTATTTGATTTATGAAGCCACCATTTTGAACATCGTTGTCTGGCCCATTTAAATAATTAAAATTTACATGGCCTTCTGGTACAAATTTATTTGAAATAATCCAGTGTGACATATGGTGGGAGTCAGTTTATTGATCCTCGAGACATGGCATGAAACCTATATAATTTTCATGTAGCGATATTCACAAATGTAGGGAAAAATATCATTTTTTTAAATTTCGATGGTTGTATAATCAATGATTAATATAAAAGGAAGTCCCTGGCGAGCGTCTGTCTGTATGACTGCACTAACCTCGAAAACCACTGAACGGATTTGGATGTGGTTTACACTGTTATGATTTGCATTTATCGTGGAAGGCTTGTGTGTTTAAAAAATTGCCTTAGTACTTATAGAAGCTGAGCATAAACTGTATTAGTGAATCACGTCGGGAAAAAAGTTTGCCACCAGTGCGCTCTCATGAGATAAGCTGCCTAATCCTTTAGAGATATAACAAGATCGTGTACAAGAGAATTGTGTAAAATTAAATACTCTACAAAAAGTCAGCGATAGCATATATATATCCTTAACAGGTATGTAGTAATATGCGTATTTACAATTTAAATTACATAGTAAAAACAAACTTAAAATTCACTGTCTTTTCTAACCAAAAAAAACTTTAACTTTAACAAAATAAATTAATTCATATTTAAAACTATTTAATGTATATAAGAAACGTCCTTTACAGCATACAATTATCACCGATACTTTAAAAGTTATGATAAGTTTTGTGAAAAAGTTATTTCTAAAAACGATTGCGTTTATCACGGGCAAATAAAAGTGAACAAGAAAGAGAATCTAGGTTGACTAATAACCGAGAAAGGAATATTTTGCACAGAGAAAGAGAGACTGCTGCGGAACGTCGAAAAAATTAAAAAATTAGTGCTCGCAAAATTTAATGCGCAAACACAAGTATATTACTTAGTAGATACAGTACTGGACAGTGAAGAAGCTGTAAACTATCCCTCAGAATTTCTTAATTCATCGAATCCTTCTGGCATGCCACCACACAAACTGACTTTAAAAGTTGGAGCTCCCACAATTTTATTGCGTAATATAAATCCACCGAAATTAGGCAATGGGACTCGATTACAAATAAAAAGTTTAAAAAGTCATTATATTTAAGGTACTATTCTAACTGGTTGAGGTACTGGAGAAACTGTTTTAATACCTAGAACACCAATGATTCCCCTGGATTTACCTTTTAATTTTTACAGAGTCCAATTTCCAATAACAGTTTGCTTGGTATGACCATAAATCAGGCACAGTGTCAAACACTTAATACGGCTGGAGTGGATTTGAGTGGAGTATGTTTCCTACACGGACAACTATACGTAGCCTTTTCGCGTGTCACGTCAAACAGAAATATTTTTGTTCTGGCGGTCGGAGGCAAAACGTTTAATTTTGTATGCAAAGAAATTTTCTAAACCATTACCATATAATATGTATGAATGTGGATAAAGCGAAGGAGGTAGGTATGTCAGGGTCGTAGTAAATGGAGGTCCAAAATCTCTGCCTACCCTTCTGGGATATAGACGTGACGTGTATGTATGTATGTTATATATGATAGTAATTAACTAATTTACTATCATATAATATTGTAATGGTCTTCTCCAAATTTATTTATTTGTGTATAGTTGTAAAAACTAAATTTTACCCGCGCGAAGCCGGGTTGGGTCGCTAGTTCTCATATACAAAGTTAAGTTAAAATAGATTACATAGTTTTGTAGATAACGCCTACAAAACTGAAGTGATGCCATAATCGCCATTCTGAAAGTTTGTCTTACTCAAAAATGTACATTTAATATTATTGCCTACCACATTATTGCAACATTTCGTAAGAATGGGTTAATTGTTTCCCGACATACGAGATAAAATCATTTTTTGTATTAGTAAATTTTTTGTATTGCAAAATGGTTATGAAGTGAAGCTCTGCATAGACACATTTGATGGTTGTAATACGTACTGCTAGCATACAAAGGTAAGTTGGAATTTGTTTCGTTAAAAAAATATGGAGCTAAAATATTTTTATAGACGCCATTTTAAAAATAAGTGCCTGACCTACATAAAACATGCCAGTTTACACCACCTGCTGCAGTACTATTTGTATGCAAAATTTGGAAGTAATGTGACAATTGTTTCCAGAGATATTGCAAAAATAAAATTTTTACTCGCATGGCATTATTATACAAAATGGTGGACAGACTATGTTGTATGTGCATGCAGTTGATAGCTGTAATATAGACTGCCAGCATACAAAGTTGAGATGAAATTGATTACATTATTCCCAAGATGTGGCATTATAAGCTAGAAATGGCTATGTGGAAATAAGTATCTGGAATGCTTCAAACCTAGCAATTGACATTATCTGCCTCACCACTACTTGTTTGCCAAATTTTATAGAAATTGTTAAATTTTTTCCCGAGATATGACATAAAAACTTAATTTTGTACACATGGCGCTATCTTAGAAAATGGCAAACAAAAGATGCTCCATGTCGATATAGATTACATATGTAATGTATGCTGCCTGCATATAAAGTTATTTTGGAATTGATAACGTAGTTTTGACGATAAGGCATTCTAAGCTAATATATCTATATGACCGCTATTTTGAAAATAAGTGTCTGGCATGCGTAAAACCTATCACTTAACATCATATGCATCAGTACTACTAGTTTTGCTAAATTTGGTATGAATCGGTTAATTATTTACTGAGTTATGACATAATAACTTTATTTATTCGTATGACGCGGTTTTCCAAAATGGCAGACAAAAGTTGTTATTTGGTAGTATATATGATGCTTGTAATATATTTTTTCAGTGTACAAAATTTGGTCAATATTGGTTAAATGGTATGGCAAATATACTGAACAAACTTAAAACACTTGTATGTTCTCGATTTTGAAAATAAGTATTTAATTAAGTAAACTAACGTTTACATGGCCTACAATATTTTACCTGTATGCCAAATTGGTTGAGAAACGGTTGAATAGTTTTAGAGATATGATGTAAAATATTAATCTTTCAAATTGGTACAATAATATCCATCCAAAACTTTAATGCTTACGCGATTGTCTGCCAGCATACAAAATTTCGTTGAAATCAGTAGAATGGTTCCCAAGATATATTACACAAAATTTTAAATTGCCGCCATTTTTAAAGTAAGTGCCCAACGCGGTTGAAACTATAAATGTCAGGTGTTCTTACTAAGTATTATATGTTCACCAAGTTTGGTGAAATTCGGTTAAAGCGTTTAAAAATAGAAAGGGTGACACACACAGGCACACACATACATACACACGCATGCACACACAGACACACAGACAGGAAAGTGATCTCATAACCCTTTCTTTCCTTTGGAAAAATATAAAAATGGGGTTATGTTTTATCTCGGGAAGCTTTCAAACGATTTAAATTAAATTTTGTACATTGATAGTGCATGATATAAGCATTGAATTAAGAAAGAGATATTTTTATTTCTTAGTCATTTTGGAAGAGAGTGTAAAACTAAAACAATAAAACTCAAATGTCATATCTCGGTAACTATAAAACCAACTCCTACCAAATTTGGTATTTAAGTAATACTATTTCAGCTCATGTTAAATACGCAATTAAAATTAGCAAGGCAATTATTTTCATAACAGCAGACTTTTAAATATTTCAGGTTCATTTGTAACATATCGTTTAAACAATTTCAACCAATATTTTTATGCTGAAAGATTTTACTACAAGTATCAAACGTGTCAACACACAACCTGTTTTGTCCACCATTTTGTACGCTGGCGCTACGTGAAAAATTTAGTTTTATGTCATATCTCGGGAAACAACCAACCGCTTTCTATCAAATTTGGACAACCAAGTAATACTCTTGGTTTCTCATGTAAACTGGAATGTTTTAGTGCGTCAGACTATTACTTTTTAAGATAGCGGCCATATAAACCTTTTATTTTACTATGCTATATCTACGAAATGGTGCAACAAATTTCAACTTTACTTTGTATGCTGGCAGTATCTATCATAACCATCAAATGCGCCAGCCCAGAGACACTTTTATCCACACTTTTGTAAGATAGTGCCACATGTATAAATCAAGTTTTGTCATATATAGGATAACAATCACCATATTGGCAAACAAGTTGTACTACAGTTGGCCATGTAAACAGTAATGTTTTAAGAGGGAAAAATCCTTATTTTTAAAATGGCGGCGTTATAGAAAATTTTATTTTGGTATTCTGTATCTACTAAATAAAGTAACCAATTCCAAATTTACTTTATATGCTGACTATATCTTTCAAAACAATTAAATGTGTCAGCACAGAATCTCTTTGGTCTGCAATTTTGTTATATAATACCACATTAATTTGCATAAAGTTTTCTCATACCTCGGGAAACAATCTACCGATACCTACCAAATTGGTCAAACAAGTAAAATTAAGATAGTTTATGTAAATGGAAAAATTTTTAAGTGGATGCGACACTTATGTTCAAAATGGTAGTCAAATAATTGTCTTACTTTAGGGACAAAACCTTTTTTTCAAATTGGTGGCATGACAAAAATGTATTTTTTTGGTATTCTATAACTACGCAACCAAGTAACCAATTTCAAATTTACTTTATATGCTGGTGGTATATTTTTAAACAATCCAATGTTTCTACACAGGGCCTCTTTTGTACGCCATTTCGTAAGATACTGTCCCTAGAATAAGCATAGTTTATTTTAGGTCTCGGGAAACAACCAACCAATTCCTACCCAAGCTGGAAGACAACTATTACTGTGGTAAGGGAAGATATCGTTGGTGTGAACTGCGAAACAGACACGAGTTCTCAATTAGTTGTAATCAGGCAATAAACATCAAACTATACGTTCGATGGCTGTGTTAAAGCATCGCTAGCGCGTGAGTCGCCTGTGTAGGAACTCTCCGCTGGACATCCCAGCGGAGGATGCATACTCCTATGAGCACCCACTGAAATCTTAAAAAGTGCTAGTCTATTTAACAAAATAATTGCGTCACTGAACCAGCCGCTTAATAACAAGTTATACTGCTGGGAGAAATTGGCATATTCACATTTATAAACAAAACTTTATATCTATAACTCAGTACTTATCTCGAAACGGACATCGACGGTGTCTTATGAGCCCCGTAGAGCCATTTGCAAATACGAAATCAAAATTTCTATACCTTCAGCTGTTCGGAAGATATTTATTTGGGTTGAAAATATTAGCTGAATAGCGCTATATATTAAACAGTTTAACATATTTCAATTAAAATTTATAAGCTGAGAGTGTCCATTAGAAGCATCAAATATGCTTTTGGCCACCTTAAAATTAAATTTAAAAATAATATATCTAATGGACCATTCAATTAATTCCCATCAATTTTTTCATACAAGTAATAGAGGCAGAGAAGTATCCTACAAGTAGAACTTCAGTAGGGGATACTACAGTAGGCCATGTGAACTTATATGATTTAAATGGACCAGACATATTTTTTTTCATAATGATGGCACAAATAATTATTTTAATAAGTTTATTATATGACCAACTTTGCGTGCTTACAGTATCTTAAGAAGAATCAAATATGCCTATACAGATCCGGTTGTAAGGCATTTTTGTACGATAGAGCCACATGAGAAAATAAAGTCATTAAAGGAACTTGAAACATTGCCTTAGTGTAACATTTTCAGCTGCAATGTGGCCGCGGTAGTGTAGTGGTTAGGCTACTCGCCTCCCACCTAAACATACCGGGTTCGATTCCCGGCGGGGTCGCTCCCGGATTTTTGCATGTGTGGGAATCTGGCCGTGTGATGCCGCTGGTCGGCGGATTTTGTAAGGGACCTCTCCTCCGCCCCCCCCCAATCAACATTTGATTCCGGCGCTTCTCCATATTCACCTCATTTCACCCTCATCGGTTCTCAAGACCTCGACGTTACGAACCGCCCAAATCTCTTCCGTACGTGGCCTGCCAGATATGCAACCTGTGTGGCCAGGTCAGTCCTCACAACCGTATATTCCTACTGATAGACGGTTTTATAATCCGCCAATGTTCATAGATCGCAGATATCAAGTAATGCATTAAGAATTTGTTATTTCATTTGACGTAATTTCTTATATGTTATTAATGATTATTTTCGATTCTTAATTTTTTTTGTACCTCTCTCTCTCTCTCTCTCTCTCTCTCTCTCGTTATAGTTAGGTTACATTGTCATATTATGTTTGCTACTTCATTTTCTATATGGAGTCATCTCAAAATATTTGAAACCATAGTAAGTAATAATCATTTTTATTCGACGTGGCGAGTATAAAAAAAAATCTGAAATATAGGCTATGATGTAGTCCATTCCTTCGTACACAAAATTATAAGCTTATGAGTTCTAACATTATAATTCTCTCCATAATATTTCAAAACTTTGCGCTCCAAGACCAACTTAAGTTAGTTCTGAGCCCAGTTACTGTTCTTAGAGTAACAATCCCCTTAAGCGTGGAAAAGCTTCCTTTGCAGCAGTAGATCATGCGATTACGTTCCAAGTGCGAATCTCGTAAACATACTCGGCCCTAAGGGAGTAGTAATATGTCAAGTTGGTAGTGGATCCAGGCAAATACGGGTTTTCCGCTTCTCTTTGGCGCTGGGGTTGTGTACCGACACGGAATTGTGTCTACCATGTTTGTCTTTACTTCTGTCAGGGAGAGGGGTGTGGGGAATGTTTAATTATTTACTTTTCTCGTGCAGCGCCCGAGAGTCTTAAAACAGCAGCTGTGTTGCAGATCCTTATTTTAGACTTATCCCATCCATACTTAATTATTACTCGACGACTTCCTGCGATTATGTGAACGGACGGTTTGTAGTACGGACGAGCTCAGATTACTTGTTAAGACTGAAACGTCTGCTCCTGCTGCCCTCAGTAATATATTTAGAGCCCTTTACGAACGAAAACTTGGAAACTCGATGTCAAACATAATGTTTCACGATATGAGATGTAAAAAAAATATTTGCAAATTTGAGAATTTTTTTAACATTTAAAAACATTTTAAGTAAGGAATGATTGATTTTTTTTTTTTAAATTATATTTGATCAATACCAATATGTTTCGGTGCATTTCCTTGTGTTGAACAATAACTACATAAGTGCTCCAGAATCTAACATCTAGAAATGAAACGTGCTCTGTTTCAGGTCCTATTTATTCATTAAGCATTTCCTAACCGTCGAAACCCACACGGTTTCCAGAAATGATGACATTGTGAAACTACTTGTACAGAAGAAAACGTCGTTGGCGTTTTCGTATTTATTTGTTTTATTACTAGCCCTTGAAAAAAATTTTTTTTTTTTTGTAAAATGAAAATTAAATTAAAAAATACATAATGTAACACTGAGTTTATAAAATGTAAGCCATAAATGCATAGAAATAAATAAAAATTACAAAAATGTTTAGCCAGATGTATTAGAATTATTTGTAATGCCCTCCGTCGCATATATCGTTCAGACTGCGTAAATTGGATGCGGGAAATTGTTTGTGTTTCAGAATTACACATATGTGTTGTAATTCGCAGACAAGTTGGGGCGGTTGTGTGTAGTATTCGGTACAGAGTTGATCCTGTAAAGCTTGGGGGCGTTATCAAAACACTGGAAATGTTTTGCTTGCACAGCTCACTAATTAATTTTTATTTGCATCTTTTAATTGGTGGGTATTTTTAAACCGCTTTCGTCGGCAAACATCATCAAATTTAATTGCCCTGGTTCTGTCGGACAGTTCTCTCTCGGGACGATGAATTTTCGTGTTCAGCGGGAATTAAGTTATGATTTTTCATATGTAAATTCTACGCTTTCCTTTTGCTGTTGCTTTATATTTTACGTAAAAGGATCCGTAATTTCGTTCTCCCTGTCTAAAGCGACTGATTTAAAGAAGGGGACATATTATGTAGCGGAGTAAAAACATACCTCACTGCAAAATAACTTGAAAATAATATGCCATTTGAAAAACCGCAATCATTTTCATAACTAATGTCTCCGATGACACAATTATTTTCATGTATTACTCGTATTTAGTTACGTTGGAATACCATTGTCTGCCAATGTAACAGGAAAATAAACAATTCCAAATTGAATAAATATGCACCATGCTATTACACCTTATAGAACAGCGCGGAGAGAAAAAAGAATCAATTCGTTTTCCGATCACACATTATATCTAACAAGTTCCATTATTTTACTAACAAAATATTTCAAAGATGTAGAAGGATCAATACAGCGAATTTATGGTTCAGACGGCGTAAGCCATGTTGANTACTAACAAAATATTTCAAAGATGTAGAAGGATCAATACAGCGAATTTATGGTTCAGACGGCGTAAGCCATGTTGAAGTTAGCAAAAACATGTGAAACACATACGATAAAAAATAAAAAAACTACGGAGTTTTATATTTAACCCAGGGCAGTTATGGTTGCATTCACAAGACAGTGTGAGAAAATGACTNTACTAACAAAATATTTCAAAGATGTAGAAGGATCAATACAGCGAATTTATGGTTCAGACGGCGTAAGCCATGTTGATGTTAGCAAAAACATGTGAAACACATACGATAAAAAAAAAAACTACGGAGTTTTATATTTAACCCAGGGCAGTTATGGTTGCATTCACAAGACAGTGTGAGAAAATGACTCAAACATAGTATTGAAAAAATATTAATTTCTGTTTTTTTTTTTTGCGAAAACATTCACGTGAAGCCTAGACTCCAATATCCCATTGCATTGTAATTTTCATTAGGTTAATGACCACGTATGTATGTCGGGAGACAGTTCCTTACCCAACTGGGCCAATCAGTTTTAGGTAACTCCGACACTGAGTGTCCGTGATTCGCGAGCAAACACCTGCAATGCGTGACAGTTAAAAAAAATAAATTCATGAAGGGGACGCGGTGGCTGAGCGGTTTGCCTGCTCGCCTCCGACCAATGCGAACAGGGTTCAAGCCCCGGCCGGTTCATTCCCAGATTTTCGCATGTGGGAATCGTGCCGTACGATTTCGCTGATCGGCGGTTTTTCTCACCCTCGTCGGCTCTCAATACCTCGCTTTTAAGAGCCACACAAATCTCTTCACTCTTCCCTGACTCACTCCAATCATGAAAGTAGATCTGAGTTCCAGTCCTGAGATCGGTTTGCAAAAAAACAGGTGGCCATATTTATGGAAAATAACTAACATACTGTTGAGAAGTGGGATGGAGAGATTTGAGCGGATCTTAACATAGAGGTCTTGAGAACCGATGAGGGTGAAGGGAGGCTGAGTATGGAGCAGCGCCGGAATGCAGAGGCGCAGGTTACGGGAGATGCCCGAGAAAACCTGTTGGTCAAAGGCATGTACGAAGGATCTGGGGAGCGATATCGCCATACAATCTAACTGGGTTCGCCTTGGGGCAAACAGATAAGGAAAAATGATGCAGTCCGACATTTACAAATTGTTTTATTGTTTTATGTCTGTGGAACAGACTGCTCCTACCAAACCAATTGAGTTTCGAATCGCTGAAAATAAACTGTGAATCACCATTGTCTGAGTTTAAACCGTTAATATTCCGGCATTTTCTTCATTACGTGAGTGCCTTCTCAGGTTGCGCTGCCATGATTTGTTTAACGGTTATGAAGACTACAGCCGAAACGCGAGTGTAATTATGCGTTACTATGTGAAAGTGTTACAAGAATTCCACCTTTATTCTGGGCATTTTTTTTTTGTGAGGGAGAATGTAATTTTTAACGTAAATATTGTGTCGTGAGGCCTATTGTTTAGTACTGAGGTGCAGAGAAATTAAACCATAGCAAGTCATCCAGATGTATTCTTGTGACGCACCTTAACTACCTTCTCCGTTTTGAGCGTCGTATATATTTATTAAGAAAATGTCTTGTTTCGCAGAACTATATTTAATTGGCTGCTTCACGACAGTACACCGCTGGATGCTTATGACACCTGTTAGCAGTGGCTGCTGGAAGATATTTTATGATCTAAGTTGTAAGACGAATTGCTAGCAAATGGTCAACACAAAAGTCAAACTTTTGTGTCCAAAATCATGCCATGACAAATGAAAAAAACCTAGATTATAACATGAACAAAAAATCACAACGTTTTGATGCATATTTCTTAAAATTTTCTTTAAATCACCTCGTGATGAGAAAATCTTGTAACAATTATTTTAGTAACAAGCCGTTGAAGGTTATAAGTATATTCCTCCTTAAGGTTTTCCTCATAACATTCTTAGCAACTGTTTTGAAGTGATCAGGCCTTAGCTGGACGGCTTGCCTGGTCACACCTTCAAACATTGAACCAGGCCACGAGCGTGATTGCAAAAACACCTTGCGAAAGACAGTTGCAGAAACCTCCTCCACCAGCCAGTAAACGGGGCCGAAAATATTAAACAACTAGCCCGATATATGCCAGCGTAACACCAAGAGGGGCGTCTTTTGTCGTCGGGCCACTGGAACGAGAAGATCACCGAAGATGGGTGTGTCTGGCCGTCATTAACCGACTCGTAGAATCAGCCTCCGGCAAAATGAACAAGGTCAGGGTGGGGACTTTCGAATTAAATTGCAATAGTAATGGCGTCAGGTAATAATACTTTATACAATTAATTAGCATCTTGTTGTTCCATTTAAGCTCCCCCTATCAATAGTCACGTAAACAGTTATTGTATAATCCTTATGTTCAATAAACTCAATCGTATACCGCTGTACTCTACCTCATCAAGACTCATTATTTAGCTACGCCCATAACCCTTTTCAGGTGTGAAATGATTTAAAAGTACAATTCATAACACAACGCACTGAACTCATTATATGACAACAATATATACACACACATATATATATATATATTGTCTTAACACTTTCCAGGCCGGCGATAATACTGGCCAGTATTTTATTTGTTAAAATATATTTCTTTAAAAATTGGACATATTCCCGCATTTGCCAAGTGATATCATGAATACGTTTTATAGAATGTTCACAAATTATGTTGGCTGCCGGTTCTATTCTTTAAGCAGTTTTGACTTAGTTTTTCTTCTTGGATGTCTCCACTCATATTACAATTGAATGTCATCTAAAACCTTGTGCTGAGATTGTACTACTAAAACTTTGCCACTTAAAGGTGAAAAACATTTTTGAATGTAAATTTGTCATGGTTAAAATACATAAATTAAGAATTAATGCTTAAATAGATTCGATTTCTTTCCCTTATTTATGGGGCATGGAGATGGTTAAATAACTTGTAGATTTAGAAATGAGACATCTCTTACGCAAACATACGAGATTTGAGAGTGGAATTCACGGAATACACGCCGTGATGCGTTGCTTGTAAGGCGATTTAAATAACCACTCTCACACTGGAAAGCTTTCAGATCCAAAGTATGGATCCACCCAGTACGTTGTCTTCTCTAGCAGGTGCAAACCTGGGTCCTTGAAAACAATTTCATCTGGAGCTCAGAAAAAAACCTTTCATCTTCCAGTTGGTATAGTCTATTCGCGGTTTCTTCGCACTTTTTAGACCAAACCTTTGAAAAATCACCCCATGCATGACGTGTTTCATGTATCCTAAATATGTCATGTATCACAAGCGTTTTATACTTCTGTTAACATAAAAGTATGTTCCTTTTTGTTAGATTCAACTTTTACTTATATTTGATCTGTTAATTATAATATTTGATTTGTTATCATAATAGTAAAAACAGGAAGAAAACAGATGTGTTTGTAACGCCTAGTAAGAAATAGTTCCTATACAAAATATTACTACACTGAGTGCGCAGGAATGCGGCGCTTTGTCCCTTTGGTGTAATTTTCTAGATTCTGTTAAANATGTTCCTTTTTGTTAGATTCAACTTTTACTTATATTTGATCTGTTAATTATAATATTTGATTTGTTATCATAATATTAAAAACAGGAAGAAAACAGATGTGTTGGTAACGCCTAGTAAGAAATAGTTCCTATGCAAAATATTACTACACTGAGTGCGCAGGAATGCGGCGCTTTGTCCCTTTGGTGTAATTTTCTAGATTCTGTTAAANGCAAAATATTACTACACTGAGTGCGCAGGAATGCGGCGCTTTGTCCCTTTGGTGTAATTTTCTAGATTCTGTTAAACTTTGTTTGCATGGTGTCAAGGAATATTCTGGAAGTAGAACTTCAGCAGGGCTTCAGAAATGTTGAAAGTAACCATGAACCGACTTTATGAGGGATGTGTCGCAGTACAGGTTGAAGAGGAAGGAAAAGGAGAGTGGGTGCTGGTGAAGTGTTTCAACTCTCGACATGTCACGTCGCAGGACCTCACATCTTCTCCCACGTGCAGACGTCCTCCGGCGTGGGAGGGGAGAGAGCCTGGCGCCAGAGATGGGGTTGAGACGCCCGGCGTCCCTAGACCCTAGACTGTCTCCAGTCAACATGCTAATTACCTCTCTCCCTCTCCTTCGCTTCCGTGGGAGGGGCACATCAATTAGTGGTTCCCCTGTCGGCAACAAGGTACCAACCCCGCGGACACGACTTGTCCTGTCCTAGCCAGGACATTGTCTTCCTCCTGATTACTAAACAGTGTGGCTAGCCAGCTGTATTATGGCACACAGTTTGCCATTGTCCCCGGGATCTGTCTTCAGCACTGCAGGACTTCGCGTTCACACAGCTCTAATTGGATTGTTAGCGTCTGGGTAGCCAAGGGAATTTTCTGTTTACTTGTTTATGTCTATTTACTTCTTCTGCGACACTGTAAAACCTAATTTTGTATATTCTCATATAATACCTTTATTTTTCATTAATGTCTCCAGTTACGCAAATAATACATATACNAACCTAATTTTGTATATTCTCATATAATACCTTTATTTTTCATTAATGTCTCCAGTTACGCAAATAATACATATACATTTAATAAGAACATATATATTCGTGGTGAAACCTAAAATATTGTTCACTCTAATGTTAGTAGCCGAAGTACAGTGGTTCTGGCTCACACGCTTCGGCATTTTANGAAACCTAAAATATTGTTCACTCTAATGTTAGTAGCCGAAGTACAGTGGTTCTGGCTCACACGCTTCGGCATTTTACTTCAGTCGCTCCCGTGAATCTCTGAATCTCTCTTCTGTCGCATAATCCCAGACTACCATTATCACCAGATATCTGACAACTTCCCATTTCCGAAACAACTTATAATCTCCATTGCACTCTCCCCCCACCCACTTCTCCCAGGAATAAAAAAATAACAAAACATTTTCATCTGCGAAATGTCATGCAGAGTCAAATTTGACTGGAAGTCCACACCAGTCAAAACGATGAAGCAAAGTGGTGACAAATCTAACCGTAAGTAAAACAGGAGAGAGAGAGAGAGAGAGAGAGAGAGAGAGAGAGAGAGAGAGATTGGAAGTATTTACCAGCATGGCAAATGTCTGTATGGAAATAAACAATTGCTTAACAGATTATTATGAATGCCAAATTGGTGTTTATACCCAATATTGATAAATTCGCTTCACATATTTAGGTGTTAAAATCTTCTTTCTTATGCCACAGCTAAGAAATCTGTCATGTTTGTATTTGATTTGCCTAATTAACACGGTTGATTTTATTTCAGAGTGGCAATTTAGAGTGGTTTACATACTAAATTAATACAATCTTACATCTGTAAGCGGCGCACACATCCAAGTTGTACCCGAAAATTGTAACTGAAATCTAACAATCTCGTCTCAATCGTGTAATCCCCATTTTCACTCTGCAAATTAGCACTATTACTGTATTGTAGACGAGCACGGCTCTCTATCAGCCGTGCTTGTAATTTAGTTGTCACCTTTCTCCTAGCACAGCTGAGCTCACAACGATCCGTCGCACCCGTCAGTCAGTCATCCGTCTGTTTTTTTTTNTCACCTTTCTCCTAGCACAGCTGAGCTCACAACGATCCGTCGCACCCGTCAGTCAGTCATCCGTCTGTTTTTTTTTTGCCCTTCAGTTGAAAGCGATTCACAATAATCCGTCGTCCGTCAATACTTCTGTACGGCTAAATTTCAATGTGACAACNGAAAGCGATTCACAATAATCCGTCGTCCGTCAATACTTCTGTACGGCTAAATTTCAATGTGACAACATAACATCGTGATATTTCTTTAGTTGAAGGTTTATTTTAGTTGAAAGTACATTTTCGTGATAGAAAAATTTTGGGGAGATAATTTTTTACGTGATAAGAATTTACACGGTATTATTATTTGCATTTTAAATTCCTAAATTTACCACCAANGAAAGCGATTCACAATAATCCGTCGTCCGTCAATACTTCTGTACGGCTAAATTTCAATGTGACAACATAACATCGTAATATTTCTTTAGTTGAAGGTTTATTTTAGTTGAAAGTACATTTTCGGGATAGAAAAATTTTGAGGAGATAATTTTTTACGTGATAAGAATTTACACGGTATTATTATTTGCATTTTAAATTCCTAAATTTACCACCAAAGATAATATACACAGATCCACCGCCTTGCATTTAACTTCAAAGTGCGTATTCGCGTCTACGGAATGTCGTTAGAAGGCGGTGGCCCATCCGTCAGTCCGTCGAAAGTTAAAGTTTGAGAAATATTCGACGGATTGACGGATAGAAAAAAAAAGATGCCGTGTGATTGGTGGAAGTTCAGGTGACTGGCGGACGGACAACGGATGGTCGTGAGTCCAGCCCAACTAGTCTCCTTGCACCCGACCTCCTAGAGATGTGTGTTCGTACGCAAAGCGGAGGGAGCTCAGTTTATATGTGCTCCACGCCTCCAGTTTCATAGTATTATCCTATCCTCGCTGTCCTCACTACCGACTACCGTGTCATATCGCGTGCACACGATTTCCCCCTCCCTCTTGGTTGAGGATGAGAGGACAGATCCATGTCTCATACGTCGGAGAGTAGACGCGGTGACTACGAGTAATGGGGCCAGAAACTAATTAGCCACTACGCAAATGCACCCTGAGACAAAGCACTGTTTTCAGTCCAGCAATTTATAACGATTACTCGCGGTGTGCGATATATTCGTATGTATGATTACTGCGGATACTTCTGCTGCAGAAGTGAATTGACGAACTTTATGCTGCAAAAGTGTACAAAACGATTAGTCTTCGGCAAGGTTCCTTCCAGAATACATTGAAACAAATCCTTTTTTTCTTTTGTAGCTTTGTTGAGTGTTTTTTTTTGTCTTGCAGTTATTCAAAATACAAACTGAATGGTGAGTTTGAATAAAGTATAGCATAAAAACACATTNTTCTTTTGTAGCTTTGTTGAGTGTTTTTTTTTTGTCTTGCAGTTATTCAAAATACAAACTGAATGGTGAGTTTGAATAAAGTATAGCATAAAAACACATTAAACTATAATAAGACCTGCAGCTCTTAGATTATTTATCGGGAACAGATAGGTTTCCACTCTAATGTTACACTGACTTTCCTCATGTGGAAATGTTATTGGTTCCCTCTTTGATTTTTGCTAGGTTTGATTTTTATAATTTATGGCCCAAAAAGAACCAGATTCCCCAAACTATAAGTACATTGCAATTTTTTTAAATTATATATTAAATCCATCAATAGATAGATCTATTCTGTTGATGTTATATTTATAAATTCCTAGTAGAACACTAATCTCGTGAATGTTTAGTGTATGTCTATCAATTCTAAAAATTANAAATGTTATTGGTTCCCTCTTTGATTTTTGCTAGGTTTGATTTTTATAATTTATGGCCCAAAAAGAACCAGATTCCTCAAACTATTAGTACATTGCAATTTTTTTTAATTATATATTAAATCCATCAATAGATAGATCTATTCTGTAGATGTTATATTCAATTTAAGGATCATCTTGTGATTAGAGCACTTACAAATCACATACAGATACAATTCTAAAAATTATATTCTATTCTATTCTATCTATTCTGTAGATGTTATATTCAATTTAAGGATCATCTTGTGATTAGAGCACTTACAAATCACATACAGATACAATTCTAAAAATTAACAACATTGAGTGAACGTTTCTTAATTTTTAATCTATTTATTTTGTTAATCGACTATCGGTTTATTGAAATTTATATACATGATATCAAAACTACGAGAATATGTTGAAATAAAGTTTTATTGATGATAGTGTACATCCAGGCATGACAAACAATTTTATATTTAGGAGCTAGGTAATGTACCTAAAGCTAGTGTACTCTTTGTAACTTTTTATTTAAATAACAACATCAAAACTGTAGCTTACTAACTTTGTCAGGTAAAAATTAACACATTTTTTATCATTTTAATATTCCTAAGCGTGTGATAAAACTGATACGGACAAAACTGATTTCAGAGTAAAAGTGGGTGTTTTGAAACAAAATATAAGAGACTATCAGGTAAGACTAATTAAATATATAGTCAAACTCACAGAAAGCTACATAAAAAAACTCTCAGTTGAAATACACATCACGTTGAGGCATATTACGTCTAAGAATAAATGAGGAAATCACAGTTATAGTCACTTGGAACTGTTACAATCACACTCTATTCTTCTACATACCAAACAATGCCAAAATATAACACGGTAAAACTGAAAAAACCAACGAATATGTTGGTATATGCCATTACTCTACTGTCTACAACACCTCGCAAACGCGCGAAATGTTCGTTTACTCTTGCGAACGAAATAGCTACCAAGTGCTCCGTTATGGTATGCTTGGAAACAAATATGGCGGCAAGTCAAAATACTGCATGAAATGTATAGGAAATTTTACGCCATTAACAACATCCAGCATATTCAGATAGAAATGAAGCAGCTCTATTGGGAAAATTGAGCATTGTGAGTATTTAGGATCATGGCCTTGCACATTTTTGGATTCCAAATTTTGTAAGCAAGACACCAAACCACCAGTATTACTTTATTGGGTGCCATGGCAACCTGGCACACTGGATTTGTCATGAATTGGTGTAAACCGTTCTTTAATTATTTATTCATTTGTATTTTTTGTTCTAAACAGTTTGATTTTTGAACCGTGTCAGCATTCCTATAAACTATCAGCCTGTGCATGACCCCTAGTAGAATAAAAACTCAGTGAATGTTCCACGAATGACTATCAATTCCTAGCNACACTCTATTCTTCTACATACCAAACAATGCCAAAATATAACACGGTAAAACTGAAAAAACCAACGAATATGTTGGAATATGCCATTACTCTACTGTCTACAACACCTCGCAAACGCGCGAAATGTTCGTTTACTCTTGCGAACGAAATAGCTACCAAGTGCTCCGTTATGGTATGCTTGGAAACAAATATGGCGGCAAGTCAAAATACTGCATAAAATGTATAGGAAATTTTAAGCCATTAACAACATCCAGCATATTCAGATAGAAATGAAGCAGCTCTATTGGGCAAATTGAGCATTGTGAGTATTTAGGATCATGGCCTTGCACATTTTTGGATTCCAAATTTTGTAAGCAAGACACCAAACCACCAGTATTACTTTATTGGGTGCCATGGCAACCTGGCACACTGGATTTGTCATGAATTGGTGTAAACCGTTCTTTAATTATTTATTCATTTGTATTTTTTGTTCTAAAAAGTTTGATTTTTGAACCGTGTCAGCATTCCTATATACTATCAGCCTGTGCATGACCCCTAGTAGAATAAAAACTCAGTGAATGTTCCACGAATGACTATCAATTCCTAGCATGTCTATTACGTTATAACTCTGAATAATCATCCACTAGTAGGTGACTTTCAGCAGAATATCGACTGGGTAAATGTTTCTAGACAAATTCTATAAATGCCTATTAAATGTTAGAATTTTAATGATATTCACTCATTGCAAAGGTTTTGGTTTTCAGAGTTGCAAAAAGTGGAAGTAGGATGATTATGCCGATTTTGGGCCATCTGGATCCTGGATCGGAGCGTCGGAGCTGTTCGTACCCGGTCATTCTGGTCCCCCGGCGGCCATCTTGTAGGCCATGTTGAATGTAGGTGACCTTGTCTTTGAGCTTGACCCCGGAAACCTTTAACATTGATAACCCAAAAAAATCCCTAAGCTTCCCAAAAATAATCAAAAATTATCAAAATTTATAAAAAATGTTAAAAATTTTTATTGAAGGTTTGTTTTTAAAATTATTAAAAAAGATTATTAGATATTATTAAAAAATAAATATGAAAGAAATATTAGAAAACTTACATTTCCAGAGGTCCCCCAGCACCACATCCAGCAGACGACTTTTAACATTCCCCTCCCCCTTTACAGATACTCGTTCTATTGTATGCAACCATCTTGTGTTTTTTGGTTTGTAATTTGCTTATACATTACTGGAGGACGCCATTTTGGCCACCATGTTGGATGTCGGTGACCTTGACCTTTGATCTTGACCCCGGTGNATACATTACTGGAGGACGCCATTTTGGCCACCATGTTGGATGTCGGTGACCTTGACCTTTGATCTTGACCCCGGTGATCTTTGAAATTAAGCCCAAAAAGTCACCAATATTCTTTACAAAAATTTTGAAAAAAACTTTGAGACATTTATTAAAAACTGTTAACAATTATTATTTATTTATTTTAAAAAATGAAGTTAAAATTAAAAATGTTCGTGCTCAGGGCTGGTGAGGGGGAGGGTCCAGAGCCAACCAGCCACCATGTTATGACATCACCAGGCCACCATATTAAATAGAAGTGACCTTAAACTTGATTTTGGTTCTTGACCCCTTGTGAGATTTTACTGTAAACCTAAGTAATCGCAAAATTTCTAAACAAAAAAAAATTTAAAACATTCAAAAAAAAAACCATTAAAATATTTTTAGAACATTCACAAATTTGTAAGAATAAAAAAAGTTATATTAGAAATTTATGTCAGAAATGTATAAAAAGTTTATTTAAAAAACTTACATTTAGGGAGGTTCCCTCAGCACCACATTTAGCAGACGGCTGACCCTCGCTCACATCTCTCACTATCAAATTAGTTGGTTCCCTCCATTTCCTCCACCAATGTTTCCCATTGGTTCATTACTTGTGTTCGCTTCATTCACCAACAGTGTTTTTTATTCGTTGATTACTCACGCTCGTTCGACCCACCACCAATATTTCCCATTGTATTCACATTTCCTTCCACTGCTCCCTCAGCAATGCTCATTCTGTCAAATGCACTCCACCTACCATATTAATTTTTTCGTTTCTCATTCGTTTACTTTTTCATCACCTAGGTGATAATTGTGTAAAAATTATCGATTTCGCAGCCAGAGGAGCTGTCGATTTAGCCACTTTGTTGGTTGTTGCCGACCTTGACCTTGACCCAATGACAGTGAACTCGAAAAATTGAGAAAAATCACAGTCCATACAATTGTCCATTACTTGCTGGTCACAAAAAGGGCCAACACCGACTAACCATATAGCCAACGACTAACTCCACCCTAGACTAACTCGACCCAAGACTGGTTCCTAGCGAGACTGTCTGAGCACAAGACTAGCTCCTGACGAAACCAGTTCCTGCGAAACTTGCTAGACCAACCGACAAGAACAATCTACCATACCACCCTCCTACTCAAACGATGATGGACAATCTCGAAAAAAAGTCTATAATAAGAGTCTCGTAACTAACCTCTTAGTACAAAATCTTCTCAAAATTTTCGCAAAATATTTCTACCACAGCTGACCATACCAAATGGTCATACTAACTTACTACGCCAACTGACCAAGCCAACTAACTAGTTGCAAAACATTCCTCAAAAATATTTCCCTCATTTGATTCGTTTGTCATATAGAACTCATCTATTTTAAACGACCCGATTAAGACATAATACTTCAGATAAACCGCAGCCTTCCTCCTGCAAACGCTAACGTAAATTTTATCTGAAATAGACTCTCGCAATCGATTATTCAAACCACTGAATTAATAAGCTTTGCGAGAAGCAGAAGGGAAATTAAACACACATTACTATATGTATGTACATTTAATTTATTTACTTATTATATACATTCTATCTTCCTAATTATTTTCTCAGATGACTTCTCAGTGCTGACTCATCAGAGCTGACTCCTCAATGTTGAGTGCTGCCTCCACATTGCGGAGCGTGTGGAGCTGATTGCGGAGCGCANACTCATCAGAGCTGACTCCTCAATGTTGAGTGCTGCCTCCACATTGCGGAGCGTGTGGAGCTGATTGCGGAGCGCAAAGGTGATTGCGTAAATGATTGTGGAACTGATTGCGAAGCATGTGGTGCTTATTGTAGTGTGTGCGAAGGACTCATATTATAGATCGTTTTCTCATGTGGCTGAGCCTTTAGAGTCGGAGGTGAAAACTCTATCGCAGAAACGGCACTGACGACAATCGTATAGTGATGAAGCAGGTTGCAGCTCCATGATTGTTGAGGTCAAGGTCAGGTCTTAGAATTCACAACTAATCTTCGTGGTATGATGGAACAAGATGGCCTCCGGTGACCAGAATGATAGGTCATGAAGAGCTCTAACGCTCCGATCCTGGATCACGATGACCCAATATCGGCATAATCATTCTACTAGTTGAAAATAATATATCTTGATATTTTGTCCAAAGAGTATGATTTTCTGTTGCTTTGTGGTACGAAAAAGAGAGTTCCAAATTTCTTATATAATATCTACTACTAATGTTAATTTTAATATTATTTTATAGATCCACTTAGTCGAAGTTTTTTTAATGTTGATTCCACAGCCAATAGTTAGTTTACAGTAAATTTGTGTCAATGCTTTCTTATATTGCATGATTAGGTTGCAATTAGATACATAAGTAATGATGTAGCTACACCTTTCTTTAAATTTTTAACACAAACATTATTGTCTTTGTTAGGTTTGAATTTATAGCTAAGTGGTCCAGAATTCTCANTGGTACGAAAAAGAGAGTTCCAAATTTCTTATATAATATCTACTACTAATGTTAATTTTAATATTATTTTATAGATTCACTTAGTCGAAGTTTTTTTAATGTTGATTCCACAGCCAATAGTTAGTTTACAGTAAACTTGTGTCAATGCTTTCTTATATTGCATGATTAGGTTGCAATTAGATACATAAGTAATGATGTAGCTACGCCATTCTTTAAATTTTTAACACAAACATTATTGTCTTTGTTAGGTTTGAATTTATAGCTAAGTGGTCCAGAATTCTCATNTTCTTTAAATTTTTAACACAAACATTATTGTCTTTGTTAGGTTTGAATTTATAGCTAAGTGGTCCAGAATTCTCATATTATATGTACTCATTTTATTTGTGAGTGAGTGTAATTTTCGTAGATTATTGGTAGAATGCCCATTTCTGTTAGAAATAAATCCTCTGTATTCATCCATTCCGTGGATGTTGAATGTGTAAGCACATCTGCCCACCTAGTAAACAGAATACATTTCTCTCCTTAACTATGTAAACACAATATAAGCTTTTCAATTTGTGGGTGTTTATGCTCTTTGAATTTATAGTAGAATCTCGTATAGTGTTATAAACGATATAAACTTTTGTAAATGCACTCCTGAGGGTCACCATTGAACGTATTGTTTGACAGAATAACATTGACGCTTTGCGCACAAGTATGATTAATATATTTCAAAATATGTATCAATTCGTAAAAGAATACNACAGAATAACATTGACGCTTTGCGCACAAGTATGATTAATATATTTCAAAATATGTATCAATTCGTAAAAGAATACATCATAAACTTTTATCTCATAAGTGTAAATGTTCATATACTATTATGATGGAACGTTGATTAGGTAAATAATCTNACATCATAAACTTTTATCTCATAAGTGTAAATGTTCATATACTATTATGATGGAACGTTGATTAGGTAAATAATCTGTGTAATAAATTTTGTAAAAAAAAACATTCACTTCATGGGCGTTTAATTCGATTTCGTTTTACAAATTAGCGTTTCTTTTTTTCGCGAGATTTGTTTTTAATCAATTAAAGATATATCAACCCAATTTGTGGAATTATGTTACTTCTAAATACATGTTAGATTATATATTTAATTAGTGAAAACCAGTTTGAATGGGTTTTTTTTATAATAAATGCTCGCAGAAATTATAACTCGCGTATTGTTGAAATGTATTCTTCTATTCTCAAAGTTATTCAAGGGTGTGTATCTCAAAATGTCGTCCACTTCTAAAAAAATCCACTTTGTTATTCTACGAAAACATTTCACTCTGTAAGTGCAATGAGGAGTAGTNTGTCGTCCACTTCTAAAAAAATCCACTTTGTTATTCTACGAAAACATTTCACTCTGTAAGTGCAATGAGGAGTAGTAGAAGTTTTCACGAAGTAGTAAACCTATTACCGTTTAGTAAGTTACATCAAATGAAAGGAAATCGTGGTATTCGGGAAGATATTTCATGTATGAAAAAAGTGTATATTGTTTTCGACGAGAGTGAGTTATACGTTAGCCACGAAAAAATGTTGTTGACGATGAATCAAAAAATAGTATTTCCTAGCAGAGACAAATGCATTACTTTGAGAGATAAATTAATGGACATTTGCTAATTGAAAATAACATTCCATTGAAATTATGATATATTCATCGATTGACAAAAATTATAACTAGGTTAATTTAATCTTGTATAAAACCTTTCCCAAAAGTGACGTGTGGCAACAAAACATAAATTCTTTGAGATTGTTCGAAAATAATTATTTAATTCTATACCTCATTGTAACAGCAATCAGAGTTGCTAAACTTTAAAGAAAAGTTTATAACTATTTCAATTAAGTGTCTGTTGGCAATTATAAATTAAAATTTGCAAAATAAAACATAATCGGCGATTGTAAAATAATATTTTCCATATTAACGAGACATTGTGTGCTGTAGGGCGTATTTCTAACACTAAATTTGAGTGAAGAAAATGTTAAGACACTAAGATACTTGCAAGTAACGCTAGGCCTAGAATTATAGCATATTGATTGCATTCTAAGGTGGTTACAGTTTAACATTTTAATGAAATATGGTGATCGTACTAATTCTGCTCTTGAAATTAAACACTCAGAAGTTACACACGGTGGAAAATAAATACAATTCAGAACATACTGTAAGTTTGGTGAAACAATGGACTAGAAAAAAGTTTTTAATTTGTTCTCATTATAATTGGTCGGAGTTCCTTTTGATAATCTTTGAAACACCAGTTAATTAATAATCTGGTTATATTTGTGATTAAGAGATTTGATTATAATTAGAACCGCGTTAACTACACGTGCTATACCGAATTCTAGCTGCACGCAAATGTATGTCAACCTTTGTCCATTAAAATTATTTCCAAGGAAGGCAGATGCTCCAGATATCGATTCCGGTCCTCGTTAAAATCTAATAGCGACAATTAGAGTACTCAATGGCATAGGCAATACTGCCACTGTATATCCAGCAAGTGAACAGAAATCCAGGTCCCAGAAGTGTTAGTACCTTTTTAAAAACGGCAAACATTTTGTTTCAATTTAATTATTTTAGCGATGATAATTCTCGGTTGTAACGAGTTCTGTGAAATAGGAAACGCGTCTGGGGAAATTTGAAATTAACCGCTAACGATGTCGTGATCGGTAACTAAGGAGTCCCGCCCTAAAGTTCAGATTAAAAGAAAAATAAATAAAAAAAGAAGGTACAGGATGAATTTGAATTGTAAAACGGGGATTTCCCAAAAAAAATAGCAATGCAAATTATCTGGGAGTTGCAATCGCTTCGGGTTCTGCTAAAAGTGATTCCGACTGTGTGAGGAGACGCGAAAGACGTTTACGGTATGGCGATAACATCTAGTGCGGTGGATGAAGTAACTTTTATCCCAGCCAAAATAAATTGCGCCGCATGTAAATACTTTTTCAGTATGAACTAACTAACTACTTTCAAACCTCAGATGCACAGAAAGAAATTTAATTTAATTTCTGTGGCGCAGCTGTGAAGACCAACTGCAGGTACTGTTGTTCAAACTCCATCTGGTAGAAATTGATATGGTTATAAAGAAATTAAACGCTTTTAACACAGCTCTAACGACTGAAAAATATCTTCGCTTTTCTCTGCATAAATGTAGGCTGTACATCGAAAAAAAAACTCTCCCTCTCCCACTAACTTTGTCTTAAAAATAGTTGGCTTTGTGGACTTTCAGTACTACTAAGTGTTTGATAAACCACCTGAATTATGAATTTTATTCTGTGTTAATCCTATTAAATTCCGTAAACTAATCAACATTTTGTTTTGAAAAATATATGAAATCTGGTGAACTAGTTAATTAAGATTCTAATCAAAAGTTTTCAAATTATTCTGGTTATGTTTAAAATAGATGTTTATGTTGCCATCGAAGTTATAGAGGCACAAGTGATCATAATAGCAAAAGTTTTATTTTAACAAGAAGATATTTTTCGGTTTGAAGTGCTTATTGAAGTGGCAGGAATAAATCTTTGTTCTGCTGCCATAAAAGTAAAACTTCTGTTCAACTTATATATATTTTGCCTGTAAATTTTATCTCAAAATAAGGGCGAAACGCATATTGAACTAACTTAAAATATATAGAATTTCATAACATTCTAATACCAAATGTTGTTACAATTTAAAGATTTTAGATAAAAATACAAATTTTTAATTAGTATGTACTCGTTTTATTCATTTTTAAAAAAATAATTTTCCTCCATTTTCAAACTTTTCACAGAATATTATTTCATATCACAAAAAAAAAAAAAAAAAAAAAAAAATCAATGCAATATGTTAGATATGTAGAAAATAATTTTAGTCTCTTGAACACTCGTAATGAAGTAACAGGATGCCCAAAACTTTTGCAATGGAAAGAAGAGACTAATACTTTAATAATTGTATTTCATACTAACCAGATGGTGCGCGTCACAGAGGGTTACTGTAGCAAGGAGTGATCCGATGTCATTCTCACAACAGAAATCGCAAAACCCCAGAAAGGCATTCGGCAAACAAGAGTGACCTTGATTACGCTCGCCGCAGAAAGTCTAAATANAAAATCGCAAAACCCCAGAAAGGCATTCGGCAAACAAGAGTGACCTTGATTACGCTCGCCGCAGAAAGTCTAAATATTACGGCACTGGGTCAGCACAGTGAATATTTTGTTACCATGTGCAATGTAAATGACGTACGTTTATTTATCGGTTTAAAAATAAGACTTATACATTTCCTTCAACATCATAAAAAGCTACAAAAATAAAATATTTGTATCAATTTAGAAAGTATACGTTTTGAGAAACGATCTTCCATTAAGAAGTACGTATTTGTTTTTCCATAAACAAAATTGGGATTATTTTACTGGCAGCGACACTTGACATTTTTCGACTGTTTGTGTGTCTTGGTCACATCAAACGCACAAGGCAGTGAGTGGTAAACACCCGTACAACTATTATTCATATAGGATATTCACGGTAAAGTTAGCACTTTTTGAAGCCCTCTCATTTGGAATAATAGTCAATAAATATTGCTACGCGCTCGCTGACGCACATCCCACGCGNCACTTTTTGAAGCCCTCTCATTTGGAATAATAGTCAATAAATATTGCTACGCGCTCGCTGACGCACATCCCACGCGGGCGAGTGGAAATGAAGGGCAACAGTCGTATTATAACGGCGGCAGTAAATCAAAGAATTGTTTTGAATGAACAGCCGAGCGATAGGCCGGTGACCACTTATCTGTTACAGAAAGCGAGCGGCCTATCTTAAAAGAAGCCACCGCGCACACCGATAAACTTATCGCATAAACTTAACACAAACGAATAAAGAGAGTATATTTTTTCATTAAATTCAAAAATTCTTAGTTAATCGCGAACGGCATATATATTATCTGAGGNAATTGCGCCGCATGTAAATACTTTTTCAGTATGAACTAACTAACTACTTTCAAACCTCAGATGCACAGAAAGAAATGTAATTTAATTTCTGTGGCGCAGCTGTGAAGACCAACTGCAGGTACTGTTGTTCAAACTCCATCTCGTAGAAATTTATATGGTTATAAAGAAATTAAACGCTTTTAACACAGCTCTAACGACTGAAAAATATCTTCGCTTTTCTCTGCATAAATGTAGGCTGTACATCGAAAAAAAAACTCTCCCTCTCCCACTAGCTTTGTGGACTTTCAGTACTACTAAGTGTTTGATAAACCACCTGAATTATGAATTTTATTCTGTGTTAATCCTANGGCTTTGTGGACTTTCAGTACTACTAAGTGTTTGATAAACCACCTGAATTATGAATTTTATTCTGTGTTAATCCTATTAAATTCCGTAAACTAATCAACATTTTGTTTTGAAAAATATATGAAATCTGGTGAACTAGTTAATTAAGATTCTAATCAAAAGTTTTCAAATTATTCTGGTTATGTTTAAAATAGATGTTTATGTTGCCATCGAAGTTATAGAGGCACAAGTGATCATAATAGCAAAAGTTTTATTTTAACAAGAAGATATTTTTCGGTTTGAAGTGCTTATTGAAGTGGCAGGAATAAATCTTTGTTCTGCTGCCATAAAAGTAAAACTTCTGTTCAACTTATATATATTTTGCCTGTAAATTTTATCTCAAAATAAGGGCGAAACGCATATTGAACTAACTTAAAATATATAGAATTTCATAACATTCTAATACCAAATGTTGTTACAATTTAAAGATTTTAGATAAAAATACAAATTTTTAATTAGTATGTACTCGTTTTATTCATTTTTAAAAAAATAATTTTCCTCCATTTTCAAACTTTTCACAGAATATTATTTCATATCACAAAAAAAAAAAAAAAAAAAAAAAAAATCAATGCAATATGTTAGAAATGTAGAAAATAATTTTAGTCTCTTGAACACTCGTAATGAAGTAACAGGATGCCCAAAACTTTTGCAATGGAAAGAAGAGACTAATACTTTAATAATTGTATTTCATACTAACCAGATGGTGCGCGTCACACAGGGTTACTGTAGCAAGGAGTGATCCGATTTCATTCTCACAACAAAAATCGCAAAACCCCAGAAAGGCATTCGGCAAACAAGAGTGACCTTGATTACGCTCGCCGCAGAAAGTCTAAATATTACGGCACTGGGTCAGCACAGTGAATATTTTGTTACCATGTGCAATGTAAATGACGTACGTTTATTTATCGGTTTAAAAATAAGACTTATACATTTCCTTCAACATCATAAAAAGCTACAAAAATAAAATATTTGTATCAATTTAGAAAGTATACGTTTTGAGAAACGATCTTCCATTAAGAAGTACGTATTTGTTTTTCCATAAACAAAATTGGGATTATTTTACTGGCAGCGACACTTGACATTTTTCGACTGTTTGTGTGTCTTGGTCACATCAAACGCACAAGGCAGTGAGTGGTAAACACCCGTACAACTATTATTCATATAGGATATTCACGGTAAAGTTAGCACTTTTTGAAGCCCTCTCATTTGGAATAATAGTCAATAAATATTGCTACGCGCTCGCTGACGCACATCCCACGCGAGCGAGTGGAAATGAAGGGCAACAGTCGTATTATAACGGCGGCAGTAAATCAAAGAATTGTTTAGAATGAACAGCCGAGCGATAGGCCGGTGACCACTTATCTGTTACAGAAAGCGAGCGGCCTATATTAAAAGAAGCCACCGCGCACACCGATAAACTTATCGCATAAACTTAACACAAACGAATAAAGAGAGTATATTTTTTCATTAAATTCAAAAATTCTTAGTTAATCGCGAACGGCATATATATTATCTGAGGTTTAAGCTGCACAGGTTGGGAAGCTCAGTGTAAATAGTTCGGTTGAATAAATATTTTTCGCCCCTTGGGGGCACTGTTGGTGCATGTATACCAGATGTCATCCGATTTGTTAATGAAAAATATAATTGTGAAGTCCTAAAATCTTTCGGTTTTTTATTTCGTTAGAATCTATATAAATAATAAGCTTTGTTCAGCTGGCTATTAAGAAAATTTATGGAAATATGTCCACTTGTTTTAATATTTAGTCGTAAATCTAGAATTTTGCAAAACGTTCGCTTACGCAAATTACTTTATATAATTGTTACAATTGATTAAAAAATTCCTTCAAACAACATAAATTCTTAACTTTTTTCACTAAAATAAGCCTTTTTTTATGAACGCTCAATGCCAAACACATTTGTCGTTTTATTGTTTACTCTTGTAATTACCATTGGAGTACGTGAATAACAGTTAAAAAATAAAGTTAACACTTAGTTTGGCTGGGGCAGTTATAGATCACCATCTGGACCAAGCACTAACTACTATGCTTAAATAAAGAATTTTAATAAATTTACCGCCATATTTCAAGAGGTGGAAATTTTCTCAATGCCAAACTCTCCCATAAGGAATTTTATTTTGTTCGTGACATAAGCAAAAAAGTCATAACACTTGGTTCACGATAAAAAAAAACATGTACGTAATGAATGTGTACGTATCAAAATGAAAGAGGGTAATGTTATGAAACTCTTAATGGCCATCGTGTAAGTATCGTATAGGAACATCCTCGACGTATGGACGTGTAGGAAATTGCGATATTGTATTTCGTGTTGCGTACGAAAACCTTCATCCAAAAATAATTTTATGAAAAATGAATAAGAAGTAGACCATTGCATTTATTTGAATATCTTATTTATAAAGAAAACTTAAGTTTTTATATTCCTTTACCGATCAAATAATACGTCTTAATTATAGTATTTCCTAGTAAATTACTGCATCGCTAAAGTAAAGTTATTTTATTGCCTCGTGTGATCGTTGGCGTGTGGTGAACTGTAGCTGTGTGCTGTGCCCTGTTGCTTGCTAGTTCACACTTCCGCCACTAACACGCAGCTCGGCAGCTGACGTCACAGGACGCGTTTAATGGGTCCCTTGCTGCTCGCTTGTGAGTGGTCGGAATACATTCTGTTTACCCAGGCTGTACCGTGGTGGTTACCGAGTCATGCTGCGTGCAACGAAGAATGTACAGCAGTGAGCAAGCCAGATTACCTTGCAACACTTCACCACTCGTCACTGTCTGTGATTGGTTGAACGTAAGACAAGTACATTCGCCGTGGACCACACATTTTCCTACACGTTCTATGGAGAGGTCTCTTACCTTCACGAAACCGACCGTGTATTGAGAAAAAAAAAAAGATATTTGTTTTCAACATGAGTGCGTAACAACTTTGAGTCGCCGTGCGGCCCGTACGTATCTGTCTCATTCCACGCGATGAATATTCTTCTATAAAGGAATGAACATAAATGAAAATCGTGTAAAATTGAATTCAACTGGGGTAAAACGCACAACATCGTAACGCGAGACTGGTTTACTAGCAGAAACACACACACGTTTAAACAAGATGCTATATTTAGCACAATTATTGCTAACAGTTGTCTGAAAGTTTAATTATACTGTAGTGAGCAACTTTGACGACGAGAGCATTGTGGCATTATAGTTAGCTTCGTTACCATCGAATTGAAGGCGGAATGTGATTACATTTTCGATTCCACCATGTCGTTGAACAGTTATGTTTCCGTGTTTTAACTCACTAGTTCTTTAAAAAATTTTCTCGCCGTGCACCTTAACTATCAAGAAATTATAAATATCTGAAATTTATAATCACAAACATAATTTTTTTACTACGAATTAGTCTTAAAAATTAGAGAAATCAATCAAGTAATGCTGATGGTAGTATTAGTTTTGAGGTAACACTTCAAGACAGAATATTCTGATCGTTAGATTGCTTTGTTTGAGTAAAATTCACGTTTCCCAAAGTTTCATTGCTACAAAACACCACATATTCTCCAAAAACTCCTAATTTTTACTTTAAATCTTATAAAAAAAACTATGAATACTAGTATGTATAAGCTATGGTTATCGGTACACAAGAACAACAAGTGTATATGTATTCGCAAAATACGAAATATCACAGTTCACAACTTCATGATAGATGAGTACATTTCAAAATTTTACTAGATGTTCGTAATTTAGGCAGACCAGGTTTTTTAATAAAGTACACGAAGCAGATAAGTAATAAGAAATGTGTTTTTTAATAAAATTTATGTGATTAATAACAGGCATTTCAGGATTGTAAACACAAGTTAATGTGGTTCAAAAAATTTAAAAGTTTAGGCCTACATCAAATATCTGGAAATCGATCAGAATCACTATTACACTTTAATTGTATGGTAAATCGCCAGAAGGAACAGTTTTACTTTCATAGTAATTTTATATCTATTTTTCATTTCAGAGAATGGCGATTAGCAAAGTGTTATTTTGTTAAAATCAGTTCATAAAATTCGCTGCATGTGTAAATAACATACATTTTCAGTGTCTGTTTATGTATAAAGATTAGGACTTTTCGTAAGACACTTAATTAAAAAGGGCATTTTAATTGCTTCATTTGGCCTTTTGCCTCCCGCAGGACAATTTTTTTTTTTTTTTAAGATTTGCCCTGTGGAAAGCAGGACGGCTGATCACCCTATTATAACGCGTGTATCTGTAATTACTTTCTTCTTTGCGTACCTGTTTTTCATGCTGGTTTTAAAAAAATTGGAACCAAAAATTTGCCTCCATTTTAGTTTTAAAAAAGTGTTTTATTTTAAAAGCATTGCCAACTGCTAACGCAAATGTTTGCGCTGAAGAAAAAGAAAGGACTATCGCATGGGACGGTGGTGATAATCACTTAAACGCGATCTGAAACACGGCACAACGCAAAGCTGCATTAGGAATCAAACTATAGTTCGTTCGCTGTTTATTCACACTTTTTACAACAAACCATTGAAAAATCATCCCATGTACGAAGATTTTCGTTGTTTCCTAAATTTGTTGTGTACCACAAACATTTTATACTTGTGTTAACACAAGGAACATAAAAATGCCTTATTTTTTGTTTATTTCAAATTTTATTAATATATATTCTATTTCATTTATAATTAATATGAGTAAACAGTGGAAAAACAGGCGTGTTGGTAATGCCTAGGAAGAAATAGTTATTTTCCAAAATATTATTACACTGAGTGCGCACGAATGCGGTGCGTTGTCACTGTGGTGCAATTATCTGGATTCGGATAACGTTTATTCAACTCAGGGTAGGAATAAAACGTGATTTCTTGTGGGAAAGTTTGGCATGTGGAAAATTTCCGCCGCTAGGTGCGAAGTGTTCCACAAGGTCACTTCTAATCAAAATTTCAAGCTACGTGAATAATAACAAAGAAAACTTTTACTTAGTTACGAAGTTATGTTATATTTTATATATGATTATTATAATTATACTGTTATTTAACTTAGAAAGAAGAGAAAATCTGGTACGTTGCCTAAACTAGCGCTTACTTAGTGGCGAAAATGTTTGGTTTCCAAACTGTAAACATTGATCTTCCCAACATGTAGAAGAAGTTGCCGTAATTCGGTTAAGAATTTTTTGCTTAAGGAAGAGGAATATTCTGGGAGTAGAACTATCAGGGCTTCAGGAAAGTTGGAAGTGCCGAGGATGGTCTATAGCATCGACGGGTCATAATGCGACCGCTGGCGTGCTCCACATACCGGGGACTGTCGCCGCTGAGGAGTGAAATGTACTTTCAAGCCACGTGATGTAGAGTTAAGTTTTGGCGCCGGGTTATAAGGGGTTTGGTAGGACGAGGCGACAGAGCGGCGCGGCTCATATCTGTTGTAAGTGTGGCGGCGTCCAGCAGAAGGACGTTAATCCCCTCGACAGGCTCGTGGAGACGCCCGGCCCTGATAGGAAGCCGACGCCGGGAGAGGCCACTCCGCCTGTCTTGAATACCTTCCCCCTGAAGAGGCTCAAGTGGCGGTTTGCAGCCCCCTACACTCATTGCCTGCATAGTTGGCGTCCCCTCGTCGTGGATCAGTGGCCTTTGGGGCTCTTCTAAGTCTCGTCGCTTCTCTCCCATGAAGGTCGTCTTGGGCAGCATGCTTGCCACGAGCAAAGAGTACTTAATAATACAGAGGTGAAACAGCCGTTTGTACCGCAAACCCAAGATACGCAAGCCAGCAAAATGGCGTCACTAGCCAGCAACATGTTGGAACCAGCCTCCGTGTCCGAACTTTGAAAGGCTTTTCTGCCACACAACTAGGAAAATCTGCGCGGATTGGATTCAAGGTTGGAACACCGTCTACTAAACAAGTGCTTTGAGATGTTTGTACATTTCCTCTAACCGATTTGTAATGCAGTTTGATTAAATTCAAATTGATGAAAATATATTATTCATACAAAATTGCTTGTCTTTTGAAAAATAAGATATAAATTAACTCGTTCGCCATTGTTGACCAAGGGACTTTGACAATTGTGTTCATTTGGGGTAGGTCAATGTTGGGTACACGCGCATAAGACGAATAAGCGGCTACCTCATCTTTAATCTAAGGTTGGGACGCCGTTCGCCTGCAATCGCATGGTGACCTTTACGTCAGCCGGCAGCGCAGCCAATAGTGGAAAGTTCCGGGGACAAAACCCGTTCCCAGAGACTTGCGCAGCCAACCAGAGAATGAGTACGCCCGCATAAAAGAAACCGTTACGCCATTTCGTCTCTGTTTAGTCTATTCGCGGCTTCTCCGCTTTTTAATCAAACCTTTGAAAAATCACCCCATGTATGACATGTTTGGTAGTCTTCTAAAATATGTCATCCATCAAAAGCGTTTTATAATTATGTTAACATAAATATACATTACATTTATTATTGAACTTCTACTTGTCATTTACATATAAAACATATTTATATTATAATCGGTATGAATAAAAACAGGCAGAAGATGGTGCGTTAGTAATGCCTAGTAAGAAATAGTTCTCATTACGCTGAGTGCCCGCGAATGCGGTGCGCTGTCCCTCTGGTGTNTGCCTAGTAAGAAATAGTTCTCATTACGCTGAGTGCCCGCGAATGCGGTGCGCTGTCCCTCTGGTGTAGTTTCCTAAACTTGGTTATGCTTTGTTGACATGGAGCGGAGGGATATCCTGGAAGTAGAAGTTTAGCAGGGCTTCATAAAAGTAGGAGGCAACCGTGAATGGACTATACTTATCTATTCTGCGCCACGAGACTGCTAGCTCGGGAAACATATAATTAAATAAGGTAACTCCCACTGATCTCTGGAACGGTAATCTGAACGTCGGTTATTATTCGTTTACGGTTAATTAAGNTTAAATAAGGTAACTCCCACTGATCTCTGGAACGGTAATCTGAACGTCGGTTATTATTCGTTTACGGTTAATTAAGCACATTTAATGTCAACCATTGTAAAACGCAACTGCACCTAACTGCACATAATTTAACGGGCACGCTGACTGCTATACGCCCAGTGGTAACGACGAAAGGAAAGTAGTTCCGTGTCTTACCGCGGAATTACGTAATCTTTCGAGAATACTCATATTATTTATTTAGCTATCCGTTATTTTTAATGCATCTAAGTATAATAATTAGCAAATATGTNTTCGAGAATACTCATATTATTTATTTAGCTATCCGTTATTTTTAATGCATCTAAGTATAATAATTAGCAAATATGTGAAATGTGTACTCTCCTAATAATTTTACAGTTTCGCGTGAATGGCGCAAGAACAAAGTGATGAGTCCCATAGCAATGTTAATTGTACATATGGTGGAAGAATACTCATTTTGCACACAAGTAAATCTCTGGCAAGACTTTCAGAAATACTCAGTTTTCCGTGAACAGCCTAAATTGGCTAAAATTAATAAAGTAGACTATTATTGAGGGGAAAAATCTTATATCGATTGTTGATTCTGTGGGATACAGTGGCAGCCGTTGCCGAGGGGCAATACTAATCTCAAATTGGATCAGAGATCAGCTTTTAAGTAATGGATATCAGTGGCAGTCCTTCCTCATCCTGCGCCACGACTTGAATTTGTGTTCACCTTAGACTTAACAACTGGTTCGGAACCCATTGTCATCACAGAGGCTGCGTCATATCGCACTCTGAATGCAATTCTGTCGTAACGCAATAATTCCTATACGGTAAAAGAAAGTAAAATAATTTTGCTATTTTTTTTTATTTTGTGTTAGTAAACAAATTTTAAGTATTAATAATGTGTTAAAACACAACAGTGCACCATTCTTTCCTTTGAAAACACATATATATGTTTGGCCCTTTCAGTCACAGATAAATCTTTAATTTTGGGCGTTGCAATAAACAAATATTTTTTTCGGGCCTGTACTGATATCAATACGACGTTTTGTTATTCATAGAAACCAATAAAATCTCTATGTGCTTTATCTTACTGGCAGCAGCGGTTTATAAGGCTACAGAATATAGTTTCAACAGCGAATGACGTTTCCCATGCGTAGGGAACTTTACTCATTGAACGGTATGTTATACTGTGTACACTGCAGACCATTAAAGCCATTTCATATGCAACGTTAAAATTTATGGGAAAATATGACTGAAATTGGTACGAAATGGTAACGTTGCTTATTTAATCTAATTCCCAAATTGTAACGCCAATTTATCTACCTTACGTTCAGTAAAACTAAATAGAATGTAGTGGCAGTCTTCCACAGATTACCCTTCTTGCCCGACAAAAAAAGTTGCATATGCTCAGTTTTTCGAACTATTATTGTCTAGCATTCAGAGTGCTATGTTATAGCCTTCTTGCGTATAACCGTGCCCTGCAACAGCCGACTAAGGCAACCAAACGGTACGCAGAGCTTCCTCACCAAAAGTTTTATCCGAAAAATTTTCAACGTGTCTGAGTGACGTCTACTTACGAACAACAATTAAGAAACTTTGCACGTGTGCATATAGTCTTTACTTGCTCCGTTTTTCTCTAGAGGATAGTTTTAGAGTAAAAATGTTCTATATGAGAGTATTGGTGAACATTTATAAGTGTGAACATCACGGTACAGAATATTTAATAATGTATAGCTACGCACGTGACACTTTTATTATAATTATTATACTATAGTAAAATTATAAGGTCGCAGCAGAAAGTCTCATTCAGGAGTGTTAACGAACTAAATATTACACGCCAGTCAAAACCCTCGCACATAAGGGCCATATGGTGATTGGTGCGAGTGCCTGGGTTGACCTTAACGTGGAGAGATCCCATATTTATATATTATTTTATAAATCTTCATAATAAAACTTAGTCATCTGGAATTAAAAATCAAAGCTTACATGTTTCATGCATTTTTCCCGTGTGGGGTGAAACTGATTAAATAATAATAAAAACTTTGTAATAAACTGTGAAAGAATGAAAATAAAAAATAAGTTGGATTTCGAAATAACTCTTGAGATTTTTTTGTGCAGTGACAAGTTTGGGAGAGACCCGGCCGGGGATTGAACCCGGTTGGCCTTGGGAGCGAGCAGGCAAACCGCTCAGCCACCGCGGGCGTTAAGTTACGAAGGAATTACGTAAATCCCTGATTGAGGGTATCTCTCCTCCTTAACGCGTTTAACTCAAACACGCAAAATACCTTCAGACAGGTGGCCACCATCAAAATGTTTCGTCTTAAGTAACAGATAATGAATTTTATTATTTAACTCGCTATAATTCATTTTCAGTTACTTAAAATTTTTCTGAATTGCTGCTAAAGTTCAACTTCCAGTATATTTCTCCGTCTCATGCAAACAAATCATAACCGCGACTAGAAAATTACACAAAAGTGACAACGCAATGCATTCGGGCGCACTCAGTCTAATACAATTTTGCATAAGAAATATTTATTAATAAGAATTACCAAAATACCTATTTTCTCTCTGTTTGTATTGGTATTAACTATAAATGAAATATAGTATTTTATAGATAAAATATAAGTAAAGACGTGTATACAACACTTGTATGGGCACTTGTCTTCCGCGAAAATATTTCAGGACAAGTTGTGTTCCAACGCACTGTAGTTCAGAACCACTTTCGTGTTTGGATCGTTTGAATTGTTGTGTCTTATCTGTCTGCCCCCGAATCACGGACGGTCGGTATCTGAAGAACTTAATTCTGACCGACTCACTCATGTAAGAGACTGTCTTCACACGAAGACAGCCTGCGAGTGTTCACGTAGAGTATTGAAGTCTAGCTTCCGCGTAAATCTTTTCGCGAAAAACTGCTGGCCCATTTGGAATAAAAACAAGAACGTCATACGTAAGATGATTTTTCAAAGGTTTGATTAAAAAATTATGAGGAAAGAGCGAACAGACTATATTAATCGCGAACGGCGTACACTCTAAGTAATTATTTGTAAATTCACCATATCACTGCACGTACAGTAACAAAGCGAGTTTGGTAAAATATTTTCCCATACTTCCATGGTAACGTTTTACAGTCACCCAGGAAAGAGTCAAATGCGTAAGGAAGTTCCCAACTTCGTATAGTAACGATGCTAAATATTCCTATATTTTCCGCCTGATACGTAATATTATTTCCATACACTGTATATGATAAAAACATATNACGATGCTAAATATTCCTATATTTTCCGCCTGATACGTAATATTATTTCCATACACTGTATATGATAAAAACATATTTTACAGATAAAGAGGTTTACACAATTTTTTTTGCAGTGTAAATTTTACATGCGTTATTAAACGTAACAGCGCAGTGAGCGGACGTTGTTTGAGGTCTGCCGGAGGCGCGGGTGTCTGAAGAAACTGCCCCCTCATTTCCTTCCCCATGCATTGATCCAACCGGTGAGTTGTGGGATCGCTTGCCCTTCGATACTTGACCCGGCTGGCTAATGAGCCAGCAATCCAGCCCCACGCCCACCCCACACCCCTTCCTTCCAACCATACCCCTGCCGCCCACCCCGGCGGGGCATAATAGCATCTGGGTGTGGACCATTGTTCGTCATCTCCTGCTCCCCACCACCGCTTCCAAACCCTCCTCGTCGTTCCCGGGTCTCCGGGGAGCTCTGAGTTATGCGATCCCCATCGCGACTAATGAACTGATCGCTCGCAGGGCGTCCCAGGCCCTGCGACATCACGGTGGGGTCGACGTCTCTGGTGTGCTAAAACGTCCGCTCGCTCTTTCCTTGGCGAGCTCGCATCACATTGTATGTGCCGTGCACGGTAAACTGAGCACTTAAGTCCTGCGTAAGATCTACTTGTACACACATTTTGTATTCTTGAGCCGCGTGTAAAATCAACATTATCATAGGCATAATCACTTAAATTATACGCCAATAAAGCAAAACTGTGAAATTATATGAGAAGTAAATATTTAAAAATTTGCTGGTTCTTCCACATAAATTCAGTTAAAAAAAATTCATAAAGTGGAAGAAATAATTTTGGTATTCACAAATATGTACCCATAGAGTATTGGCGGTTTCTTCACACTTTTTGAATGAAACCTTTGAAAAATCATCCCATGTATGGCATATTTGGTGGTTTTCTAGTCACATTATCATACACAAGCCTTTTTAAATTTGTGTAAACATAAAAAAAGCATAAAACTGCAATATTTTTGTTTAAATATAAATATATTTATATTTTAATTATACATTATAATATGTCATCTATAAATAATATGAATTACCTGGTACACAACCATTACGATAGTAAGAAAAATGTCCCATGCAAAATATTATTACACTGAGTGCGCACGATTGCGGTGCGTTGTCCCTTTGATGTAATTTTATAGATTCGGTTAAGCTTAGTTTGCATGCCGAGGAGGAAAATGGTAGAAGAAGAACACTAGCAGGGCTTCAGAAAAGTTGGAAGTAAGCGTGAATGGACTACAACACTTATAATTCAACGTTATGCCATGGAACTACTTTCCATCCCTCGTTACCAACTTTAATGGGTGCATGCTAGTCATTGCGTCCGTTGAAATACATTTATATGCAGGTACTTGCAGTGACATTTTCAAAGGTTGGTTTCCAACATGCTCAATTAATCGTGAACAGATTAAACGTTTTGATACGNGGTTTCCAACATGCTCAATTAATCGTGAACAGATTAAACGTTTTGATACGGATTGATCTCTGAGTGGACTGAAGGAACACGGTTGAAACTTTACCATAAATACGTCGCAGACTAGACTGAAGTAGGTCTGAATGAAGTAAGATATTCCAGTTCANTCGGTTGAAACTTTACCATAAATACGTCGCAGACTAGACTGAAGTAGGTCTGAATGAAGTAAGATATTCCAGTTCAGTACCCAGAGTGGGTTAGACTGTATCCGGATCGAAAGTTTACTATAAACATTGTCGTTGGGGATGAACAGGTACTGAAAGCAAAACAAATACAAAATGCAATTTTGAATATGATTTCTTAACATATGTGCACGTGGTTAAGTTAGCTGGAAATGAGCAGCGAGCTGATGGATTGAACAGTAGTCTGCTCCACGCAATTTTCTATAACTTTCAATCCGCATTCAGCCATATTTACACTTCAGTCCACTTTTGAAACTACCTTTTACGCTTACTTTCGGTACGAGTTTACTCCGTGTTCGAAACGTGTCGACTCTCATCGGAGTTTGGTCCGGCCCGAAATTTTACTTTAATGCGAGGTAGTTAAATTACTTTATTTTACACATGTCCATATTGACTCGCC
>NQII01007979.1:47151-81189 GCA_002778355.1 Clitarchus hookeri | reverse complement strand
CAGAAGGCCACCACACAGCCCGTACCGGGGAGAACATCCGCGCTTGCAACTCACATTTCGGATGCACCGGATGCTGGCACGACTCTTTTAGTTACGGCGTTTCTTATTCCATCTGCGGCTAAATTCTTGAAGTGCTACTTCCCAGCACGGTAAATACTCGCTGTGTTCACAACCTGTAGGCAGCGCCACAGAAAGAAAGTGCCCGTTGCACCGTCCGGAAGATTATTTGTTCATCCCCGTCGTGCCATCTATCGGCAACTCTTAAACTAAATAATAGTGTTTTCTTCCGCCAGATTGTTCGTGTCTTACTCCGCGTAGATCGCTCCCCTCCAGGAACACTTGGACACTGACTGGACTGGGAGAATACTAGACGCATCTATCGGCAGCAGCAGTTTGGGTGATATCAAGGAAGGATGTAGTAGCAGAGTGCACGATTAAATTTAAATACATGTAGCTAGCATGTTTATTGGGAAATGTAGAGTGGCGGAACGAAGACGACCAGTNTGCACGATTAAATTTAAATACATGTAGCTAGCATGTTTATTGGGAAATGTAGAGTGGCGGAACGAAGACGACCAGTGTTTTTTATTTTATTTTGATGACCGGCAGAGTGCAGGCAAGTACACCCTCAAGTAGCGTCGTTTGAACCCTCCTTTCAGGAGAAAAATTCTTACAACTGATTTTTTAAAGACATTTTTCAAGAGTTAGGTCGCGTATCTAATTCCGGTTGGTTTGAATTCTCGGTCTTCAGAGGGTTTTCCTATCTGAATGGTTTTCTGGATCGAGATGTGGTTCGAGTCCCGGTAGTAGTTCCGTGACCTCACATATCAACTTCTCTTACTGGCTTGGAATGACCATACTTCGCCTCTCCGTCTTACTGAGTGCGTGGACGGAGGTGCGTAGTTCTTGCATGCAGCTCACCGACCAGAGTGACTCATGTAGGTGTGCGGCTTCTCTCGGGCACGGCACAACATTCACATATCAACTTCTATAAATAATTTTTTTCAGTTTGGAATAACTAATCATTTTAATCTGTCGCACGACGGACTCTTAAAGTTACTTTTTTTAACTGAAGAATAAATTATGAGATTTCCTATTAATTTGGTATTTAATATTGTGAACTATCGAATACTAAGATACCGTTTAATTTCACAACAGAGGGAATAATTTGAGGTGCCTTTTTTTAATTGGAAATTATAAATTTGGAATTAATTTTTTTAAACTTTAATTTAACAAACTTAAAATATTCTAGAGCGAAATATATTGATGTAGTGATTGGATCTATAAGAGATGAAATCATGNTAATTTAACAAACTTAAAATATTCTAGAGCGAAATATATTGATGTAGTGATTGGATCTATAAGAGATGAAATCATGTTTCCAAACTGCAATACATTTTTTTTTATTCAACGGAAGTTTTAACTGTCACAATTCTGCTGAAAATACGTTCTTTTATTTAATTAAACTCCTTGTGGTAGAAATTGTAGAATAGTTCNTAACTGTCACAATTCTGCTGAAAATACGTTCTTTTATTTAATTAAACTCCTTGTGGTAGAAATTGTAGAATAGTTCCTCGGAATAACTTTTACTTAAATAAAAATATATATTTAGTCTCATGGTAATCTGCAGTTATAATAAATTGCGCTTCTGTTTCCCAAGTACGCAATTAACATGTTATTTTTTAAGATAACAAGTGGTAGAAGTTTGGTTATTACTAGTGGCACATGAGGAAAGCAAGCCTGGTGCTTCCAGAAATACTAATTTACTACCGATACTATTTTTACCCAATTTATATTTGAATACTTATACTAGCAAAAAATTTGGCCGAAGAGTAATTAACTCGAAGACAGCGATGTCCGTAAAAACACTTAAAATTAACCAAATTTTAAATTCTTTTATGTCAGATCAGCTGTCGTAACTATATACTGTCGATTGCGACACGTATTAGTTGTCTTACTACATNGTTTAAAACCACTACCCACTCCACCACAGTATATTTTGATTTGTTATTCTTTGAGAACATTTTATTCATATTCATGGCAGTGAGAAATATAATTGGAGGAATATTATCATTTAATCTTCTACGAAGTTCAATGTGCAACTTGACAGAAGTAGTAATTATGTCATATTTACACTAATATTNTTATCATTTAATCTTCTACGAAGTTCAATGTGCAACTTGACAGAAGTAGTAATTATGTCATATTTACACTAATATTTTGCCCCTGGCTGAAATGTATATATTTAATAAAATGAGTGTGCTATTTTTTTTAAATGCACACAGTAAAAAAATTGNTTGCCCCTGGCTGAAATGTATATATTTAATAAAATGAGTGTGCTATTTTTTTTAAATGCACACAGTAAAAAAATTGTTTGTGGTATTTTTTTTGGGTTGCAGTTATTTTGAAAGGAAGTTATTTAACTGAAAATATTATTTGGGAATTATGACTTAGTGGATTTGAGGTGACATTATTTTGTCGGTGCTCTACAAGTCATTTTCACATCCCAGCTAGCTCGCAGGCAGTAAAGCATGCAGGTCAGAAGGCCACCACACAGCCCGTACCGGGGAGAACATCCGCGCTTGCAACTCACATTTCGGATGCACCGGATGCTGGCACGACTATTTTAGTTACGGCGTTTCTTATTCCATCTGCGGCTAAATTCTTGAAGTGCTACTTCCCAGCACGGTAAATACTCGCTGTGTTCACAACCTGTAGGCAGCGCCACAGAAAGAAAGTGCCCGTTGCACCGTCCGGAAGATTATTTGTTCATCCCCGTCGTGCCATCTATCGGCAACTCTTAAACTAAATAATAGTGTTTTCTTCCGCCAGATTGTTCGTGTCTTACTCCGCGTAGATCGCTCCCCTCCAGGAACACTTGGACACTGACTGGACTGGGAGAATACTAGACGCATCTATCGGCAGCAGCAGTTTGGGTGATATCAAGGAAGGATGTAGTAGCAGAGTGCACGATTAAATTTAAATACATGTAGCTAGCATGTTTATTGGGAAATGTAGAGTGGCGGAACGAAGACGACCAGTATTTTTTATTTTATTTTGATGACCGGCAGAGTGCAGGCAAGTACACCCTCAAGTAGCGTCGTTTGAACCCTCCTTTCAGGAGAAAAATTCTTACAACGGATTTTTTAAAGACATTTTTCAAGAGTTAGGTCGCGTATCTAATTCCGGTTGGTTTGAATTCTCGGTCTTCAGAGGGTTTTCCTATCTGAATGGTTTTCTGGATCGAGATGTGGTTCGAGTCCCGGTAGTAGTTCCGTGACCTCACATATCAACTTCTCTTACTGGCTTGGAATGACCATACTTCGCCTCTCCGTCTTACTGAGTGCGTGGACGGAGGTGCGTAGTTCTTGCATGCAGCTCACCGACCAGAGTGACTCATGTAGGTGTGCGGCTTCTCTCGGGCACGGCACAACATTCACATATCAACTTCTATAAATAATTTTTTTCAGTTTGGAATAACTAATCATTTTAATCTGTCGCACGACGGACTCTTAAAGTTACTTTTTTTAACTGAAGAATAAATTATGAGATTTCCTATTAATTTGGTATTTAATATTGTGAACTATCGAATACTAAGATACCGTTTAATTTCAAAACAGAGGGAATAATTTGAGGTGCCTTTTTTTAATTGAAAATTATAAATTTGGAATTAATTTTTTTAAACTTCAATTTAACAAACTTAAAATATTCTAGAGCGAAATATATTGATGTAGTGATTGGATCTATAAGAGATGAAATCATGTTTCCAAACTGCAATACATTTTTTTTTATTCAACGGAAGTTTTAACTGTCACAATTCTGCTGAAAATACGTTCTTTTATTTAATTAAACTCCTTGTGGTAGAAATTGTAGAATAGTTCTTCGGAATAACTTTTACTTAAATAAAAATATTTATTTAGTCTCATGGTAATCTGCAGTTATAATAAATTGCGCTTCTGTTTCCCAAGTACGCAATTAACATGTTATTTTTTAAGATAACAAGTGGTAGAAGTTTGGTTATTACTAGTGGCACATGAGGAAAGCAAGCCTGGTGCTTCCAGAAATACTAATTTACTACCGATACTATTTTTACCCAATTTGTATTTGAATACTTATACTAGCAAAAAATTTGGCCGAAGAGTAATTAACTCGAACACAGCGATGTCCGTAAAAACACTTAAAATTAACCAAATTTGAAATTCTTTTATGTCAGATCAGCTGTCGTAACTATATACTGTCGATTGCGACACGTATTAGTTGTCTTACTACATNGAAATTCTTTTATGTCAGATCAGCTGTCGTAACTATATACTGTCGATTGCGACACGTATTAGTTGTCTTACTACATGTCACAGTTGTTTAGTATCGGAGAAGACTAATTCGGATTGGCCTAGTTAAGTATTAAAATTTCTTGTCACAAGGACGCGAGGCCACTTCAAAGAAAAAGCTGCTAGACATTTTTTAAAATAATGAAGTCAAGTCTACGCGTAAAAATTTTGGTTATAAACAAGTTATTCCTAACAATAAATCATATTTATTTGCCTTCGCGTGCTTCGTCAGTATCTCAATTCACAGTGTGGCTGTTTGGCAGGGTTGTGTTAAAGGGACTACTAAGGGCATTGGTTTGGAACGGAGATGGAAGACCAGTTGTGAAAATTCACAGGTGGTTGGGGCCGACACAACTATCTTTTGAATGGGATTCAGTCGAACTAGCGCATGATCAAACTATACACGAAAGTAAAGGTAGCCTGGTTTTCACTTTCTACGCGTCTCCCTAATGGCTCATACTTTGCTACTGGCGTGCCAAAATCGCGTCTTAAAATTAGTGCGTGGACGTCCGACTAAGTTAAGTTTTCAAAAAAATTTTGTTTTCAATTTCAAATTAGTAATAACATTAATATATATTTATATATTATTTATATATATACGTTTATATATATATATAACCAAATAGTAATATTTGGTTATAAGTCGGTCATAGGAAGTGTATAAAAATTTAAGTCACAAATTTATTTAAAAAAAAACTGTTACACGTAATACAAGGAAGTCTCTATTCAGGCCGCCAAACTTCAGCACAGAACGTCGTACACTGAAGAGCCAAAAAAACTGGTACACCTGCCTAATATCGTGTAGGGTCCCCGAGCACGCAGAAGTACCGCAAGACGACGTGACATGGACTCGACTAATGTCTGAAGGTATGCAGGAGGCAATTCACTCCATGAATCCTGCAGGGTAGTCCACAAATCCAATCTGCGCCAATTTGAGAAAGGGTTGCACGTCTGTCACGTTTAATGATTCTCGTCAGTCGTCGTTTGTCCCGTTCTTCTACGATCTTTTTCCGGCCGCAGTGATGTCGAAGATGTGATGTTTTACCGGATTCCCGATATTCACGGCACACCCGTGAAATGGTCGTACGCGAACATCCAAATGTTATCGCTACCTCGGAGATGCTGTGTCCCATCTCTCGTGCGCCGACTATAACACCACGTTCAAACTCACTTAAATCTTGATAACCTGCCATTTCAGCAGCAGTAACCGATCTAGCTGCCGACCGCATCGCGTTACAGTGATCGGTTCCATACCTCTGTTATTTGCATACGCACGCCAATGCCAGTTTTTTTCGGCTCTTTAGTGTATAACACAACTGCTGAACGTTCTGAGTGATGTCTGCTTAGGAATAGCATCTAAGAAATATTGCACGTGCGTGTTTCACTTTCATGTTCTCCACGTATCTCCAAAGCCTATTTTTTTCGCGAGTGACAATGGCTTAATCGGGCATTTCCACGGTATTTTTTTTATATCGGTGCAGAACGATTTATCTTAAGTATAATGGCATAACATTTATTCAAATGGTCACCGCTGAACGTCTCATTTACCCGCGTAATCGATGGGAAGACGGCGTACCTGTTCTGTGTTTTGCGTTTCAGGCCCGGCTTCACATCTTTCGCAGAATTTCGTCGTTTTCGTGTCATAATTTTTTTTCAGAGGTATCATTGAAAAAGTTTGATTATATGAAATTGACAATTTACTAATTGTTTAGTAATTTTATATCTGAATTTCACTGCGTTTTATTTCCTGCTTGCAAAAAGGCAGGAACTTATTGATAAAATATAATTATGTTCCTGACTTTTACAGCAAGCAGATAACACACAAATAAATTAAGCGCAAAAATATCGTACAATGTTCACAATTACTATGAATTCGAAATAATTAAGAGAAAGCGAAGAATTTCTGAACAATATGTGATACCGGACCTTAAGAGGCTATTGTGAGGGGTGATGTGTATTCCTGAGTCACGCAAACCTCGTTTTTGCTAAATACCTCTAGCCAGACTACCGTATTAATTTGGTAACTGCACAAATAAAATTCGCACTTTACTTCATACTCCTTCTACGCGGGCCTTAAACAGTCGTTGGAGGAGGAGTTGTGCGGGGAAAGGGAGGGAATTTGTGGCCTAAATATAACAAGGAGCTTTCATCCCCTGTTCTACAAAACGGACATGATTCCTTCACCAAGACTTCAGATTTGATTTCAACATCGAATGAAAGGACTGAAAACATATTAACGAAAGATTTCTTAATCGTACAAACTTTCAAACAAAATATTATTATTTCATACTCAGTGCTTTAAAACAACTTTTTTTTGCAGCATCGAATTGCCAAATGACCACTGCCTTTTTTCTTCTCGACTTTTTCTAAAATATTAACAAATGGAAACGTCACTTACAAGTAAGTGGTTGTGATAACTATGTTGCCGATTCACTCGTAAAGTTGTTCGTAGGCAAATGAAACGATTACTGAATGATTTTAAACAAGTTGTGTTTATTTACACGTAAAGAATCCAAGGATTTCTGTACAGCCGGGTTATTGAATACGTATTTTAGTTTACCAGAAATCAAACAATATAAAATTTTACAACCTATGCATAAAAAATTTTGCTTTAACTATAATATATATTAAACCAATAATATTTGTTTAAACCAATGTTTTATATGACATTATTTCATCCTATAATAAAAGTAATTTATTCCACAAAAAATATTTCTTAATATTTTTTTCCATTTTTATTTATAACATATGTTTATAGTTTTTACACACATGCACATATCTGAAATAACTATACGTGTAGCAGTTACTATATGAACCAATGTATTGTAAAGTGAATTTCAAAGTTTTTGTGTAAAATTATGTTCCATTTTTACGTTTATAAATTTGCTGGTTTGACAAGTCTATCTGGCAGAATACAAAACGCGTGTAAAATGCCCAGATACACCGTAAAAATTAAATGAGTTCTAATTTACTTTTTGAAATAGATGGTGATTTTAAGGAAAATACTTCACCTTTGATTGCCATTTCAGATGACCTTCAATAGAATGTGCAAGTTTGGAGACAACGGAAATGAATTATACTTTATACTGAGAAATCAACAAGCCGTTAAGATGAAAAATTACTTTAGACTACTCGAACATACACATTTCAAGACAGCTTCCATATTACAGGTATTATAACATTGTATGGAAGCTCTCCAAAGAAGCCAAAATTCTAGTTTCAAAATATGTGTTTTGAACAAAGCGTGAAAAGGAACAAAAACCCTCGTTTTGTATACATAAAATTAAATCATATTCGTTGCTAATAGTTGCTGTCTGCTGAACCAGATATTATCTTCAGTGTAGCTTACTCAATAATGCGAATACTTAGATTTCCATAGCATTTTCAGAAACAAAGTCTAAAAACACAACTTTGAAATTCTGCCATGAAAAATTATTTGAGTACGTTTTTTATCATCTTTTCTTGCCCTAAGGAAAAAAAAACATTAGAATTTTTATTAAGGTATACATTATTGTTGAAAGCTACTAGGATGTCTTACATGCCAAAAATTATCAAAACACCTACGTTATTTGTTTCTGTTCATTATGTACTGGGTACCGCCAACATAAAGATCGTTATTAACTTAATTTGTAGTTATATAGATAAACTGCATATTTCTCTGTGGTATATAATGCAATTTCTCCTCATTTATAAACTACCAATATATATATTTTGATTAATTAGTTAACCGTCAAATATACGTAATATTTTCAATCGCAGAAAGAGTACTACAAATAATAATTTTTTCTTATTTCTGCTAAATGGGTTTCTATTAAATAAGTGAAAGCTCTACCTTGCAATATGTTTTTTTCGGTGGCATGAAGAGATATTTTACAATGTTAGGGAAATATAATTAATCTGTATTTGACTTAAAACCGAGAAAATTAGTAAACCATGGAGAATGAGTATATAAGGTATTTCTATATTACCAACAGCTGCCACCGAATGTTGCAATATTACACTAAACTAAATTATAAATATATAGGTAGGAGAGTATAAATAAAAATAACTGCCATTATCTTATATTCATTATGCTACAGAAATATTACGACATGAAAAGCTTTGGCTGCCCGAAGAATTTGTAAAATCACGTAAATATTTCCTATTGAGTGTTCTTTTTCCTGTTATATGACTAATCAACATTGTTACTGGGTCGTTTCTAGTAATTTCATCTATACATTAGACAAGACAGTTGAATTAATTGAAGTGCATCGAGGGAAGCGTCATGAATCTGATCTGAGCTGCATTTTATGGTAATATTTGTGATATAGGAAGGCAATACATTAAAACTATTGTGATCGATAAAACATCTGGACACAATAGTATTTACGGCTTCTTTTCCAGTATAGTTTTAAATCATTCAGACTGGCCTCTAAGATCACTGGGCAGTGGGAAACTGCTCCGAGAGAGAGAGAGAGGGAGAGAGAGAGAGAGTGGAAGAAGTTTCTTCGCGAACTTCCGGGCAGAGATATGGTTAAGGGGTCCAAGAAAAATAAAGTTTAGTGGGCGAAGGGAGTGAGGAAGTGATGTCTGGAAGTCCCGTCTCTACCTCCGCTGCGATAGCAAGTAATGTTCGAAATNGGGCGAAGGGAGTGAGGAAGTGATGTCTGGAAGTCCCGTCTCTACCTCCGCTGCGATAGCAAGTAATGTTCGAAATCGTCCATCGCATGTCGTTTCACTCCACTGTTTGACCCATTTATTTTTTATTCTTCTTCCCCCTCTCCTTCCGTACTTTATTCCAACCAGCGTGCGCCAGAACCACCGAGCTGCCTATACCAAGCCGGACCACGCCTGTAAAATGTCGCATTTGAATGCGGTCTCAGCTGCCACCCGCAAACCAAACCCCTCTTCTCTTTTCTGGCCTTCCTTCTTCACAGCATCCATATTCATACACATCTGCCGCATCACCCCCTTCTCCTTATCAAACACTACCCTCCCGCCCTTTTCCGCCAACAAAAACACTAACGCCCACCATCCTGGAGAAGTTATCTCGCGTTGGCTTAGTAGCAAGCGGCTTGTCATGGTAAACTGCGACCCATAATAGCGACGTACACATCGTACGTTCCAGGCAACAGGTAAAAACTTTCACTAAAGCAGATGTGATACTAGATAATCTCTTTTGTTGGTATATCCTTTCAGAGTTTAAATGTCAACGTATATAGCGTATGCAACCTACATACATACGCAACGTAAAGAAAAAGCGGCGTGTATGTGTATCAAAACTTTTAACACATTTCTTTCGCACTAGGAACAATATTACGGTCGGCTTACTGCAACCAGCGAAGAACGCGATTTGTTAAAGTTCTTTTGTTTCACTCGTAACGTATACACTCGGCGTATGCTGGCCATTATGGATTACTACTTTATAATTTCTTCTGAATTCTTTACGATAGTACGGGAAATAAGGCGCCTGAGCAGCTCAGATATTTCCCAGCATTGATGAACAGTATTGGAATGCTATTTTAGCGTAATTTTCGTAGTATTGTATACATGAGTTACGGTACAGTGACACTCTAAAGCGGGCATGTGGTATAAAATTTGTGACGTAAAATCCATTATAATTGTTAAAGCTGTCGATTTATCCGAAGTAACGCTTCGGTCTTCAATTAATACGATACAGTTAAAATTGCATATAGAGAAATAATAATAACATGAAACCAGCGTTGGCAACATTAAGTGTCTAAATTTATCTGCCTTTAGTCTGTCTGAAGCAAAACATGTATAAGGTTTATTGGTCTTCTCAATAAATGTTAACAAAATGTGTACAAACCAATAAATAAGCGGAATATATTAAAAAATGTAAAATTTTCTTAGTTGTTGAAGTATTTGTGGAGGAAGCTCTAGATCAGCTTCCAAACCGAAATGGCCATTTAGAACACCTTGTCATGTGCCTGCCGCACTTCCTAATCAAAACAATTATTATTCAACCTATTTCGGTGAATTCCGATACGAAAATATTTACAGGCATAGCAAAATTATGTTTCGATTTTGCTCAAAATACACTGCCGGACATTAAAATTACAGTTCCTAGAAGGAAGTGAGCTATCACAATCATTTTTATTGAAAAAAATACCCATTTTACACAGGTGATATGACTACTCTTGCAGCTTGATATGACGTACAGAACATAGGGGAATCAGTGCTAAGTGGCCCCACCAAGACAAGCAATAACAGCTTATACACGAAGCGGCATTGAGAGGAAGCAACTTTGGATGTCCGTTTGGAGTATCTCCTCCCAAGTTGCTTCGATGCGTCCCCGAGTTCGTCCGTTCTGGTAGCGGGTATCCTGTGGCAGGCCAGTCGTCAACTGATTATGGACCACACGGCTTCGATGGGCGAGATATCCGATAAACGCCCAGCCAAAAAAGTAACGTGAAATGGCGGTCATCACTATACCGTCGGGCGATGTGTGCCGCATGCGGTTGTGCATTGCCCTATTGGTCAAGGGCCCCTGACTGGCCTGAGTACAGTAACAACAGATTTCACCATCTCAGCGATGCTACCGTTGCTGATAATCTCACCAGCGATGCGGATTAGACACACGCGCGATTGGAACACGATGGGTCCTCCTACCATAACTCCAATAGCTGGGCCAATATGGTGGTGCAGAATGGCACAACTTGGCCAGGCGTGTGCCATGGTGCCGCCCGACACAGATGCGACAATCGTGGTGTTGCAAGCAGAAGCGGCATTCGTTGGAGAAGAACATGGCACGCGATTCGTCCCTCTACGCTGGAAATTACACGTACCTTTGTAGCCGCAGACTCCTGTGATTAGCAGTCAGTTGCAGTTGCAGCAATGGGCTGCTGGACGTGGCACCCCGATGATGCAGTTAGCGGCGCTTCATGCATATGCATACAGATCGATGTGCCACATGCCTGAACTCCTGGGCGAGGGTGTTTGATGTTGCTTTGTGGTGAGTAGTCGCCAGGATCACCGGATATCTGACCTCGCTCTCGTTGGGTGCGACAGGGCAATTGGTTTCCACCCATTGCTCAGCTTGTCCCTCTTCGACCCGCTGATCCCGTATCCCCTTCTTTGTGGCTGAATTTCTTCCAACGCGGGAACCAATTTCACGGTAGGGTAGTTCACAATCCAAATTGGCCACGATTCTCTCGCAGTTAAACCCGGAAACCTGTTCAAATGTTCGTCGTGTTCTTCGAGACGCCATACTCTCTCCGTCTGTGCACATAAACAGCGGGGAATAACAATTCCACTACCTCGCAGTGGCTCCTCAACCTTCAATTATGTACTGTTTATCAATGTCGCCATTGATGAATGCCCATTCTACGCTGCTCGGCTGAACAGCTAATAACGTCATTGTCCTACTCTGCGTTATGCATCCTCCCAATGTACGCATTCCCCCAATGTGAGGTCCTTCAGTTGTTTCGTTCTTGTTGTTGCATTGTTAATGGTCATCAGTGCAAACAACTCGCAGTAATATACACTGAAGAGCCAGAAAAACTGGTATAGGCGTGCGTATGCAAATAACAGAGGTATGAAACTAATCAGAGTAACGCGATGCGGTCGGCAGCTAGATCGGTTACTACTGCTACAAGGGCAGGTTATCAAGATTTAAGTGAGTTTGAACGTTGTGTTATAGTCGGCGCACGAGAGATGGGACATAGCATCTCCGAGGTAGCGATAACATTTGAATGTTCGCTTACGACCATTTCACGAGTGTACCGTGAATACCGGGAATCCGGTAAAATATCACATCTTCGACATCGCTGCGGCCGGAAAAAGATCGTGAAAGAACGGGACAAACGACGACTAACGAGAATCATTAAACGTGACAGACGTGCAATACTTTCTCAAATTGGCGCAGATGGGATTTGTGGACTACCCTGCAGGATTCATGGCGTGAATTGCCTCCCGCATACCTTCAGACATTAGTCGAGTCCATGCCACGTCTTCTTGCGTCACTTCTGCGTGCTCGAGGGGCCCTACGCGATATTAGGGAGGTGTACCAGTTTTTTTGGCTCTTCATTGTACTAAGTAAATACCATGCAACATTTCGCTTGTAAGGAGTTTCATCCCAACCCGTATCTTGAGAAAGTGATTCGAAGCAGTTCAAGTTATTTGTGACGCAGTTATGCACAGGGAGGTTAAAAACGACGTACTTCGTGATGATATTAGATTTCGTACCACTATGTCCTCGTTGCTCAGAAACTCATTCATGTAGAATAGTTCGCCCTTTAGCCCGGCCGGCTCATCTCATTTGCAAGATAATACGTACGAACACTGAGAAAAGGGTTGCGTACTATACAAATTTTGTTTAGTGCAACCAGATTAACTCTCAGTAGGACAACAGGGATGATGAAAAAATTGTCGCTGAAAAAATGACTTCTCTTTTTTTTGTGTGAGATTTGTTCGTCGCTACTAAAGAATTGTATGGCTGTGCGTACACAATGGTTTCTATTGTTACAAATAAAATTTACGCCAAATATATTAAACTGTAACGTATATGTTTTTTTTATGTTTTCTTTGGAACTATTTGTACCATTATTAAGCATGAATAAATACACCAACCTACACCGTCATATCCAATGAGTAAGACAAATTATAAACTAATATTTGTTGTTAACACAAAATTTGTAAACCGGACGTTTCAGACTGTTCCAGCTCACCAAATCCTTGTTCACTCCAAACGAAACATTCTTTTGGCTGTATTATGATACATATAATGTTTACGACAACCAAACGAACTAGTCGAACGTACTTGTAAATTGGATGTGTGTAGTAAATACACGTATAGGATGTCTAAAAAACCAAATAAATATTTGGATCAAAAAATTATTATTAAATGCTCTATTTGGTTCAATGTAACGAATGTAGATGTTTGGAGCAAGAACAGATGAGTTCAACGAATAAAATATTGTTCAGCGTAAACAAATACTCTTCACATATGTTTGTTTGGTATATCAAAAAATATTTTGTTTTATTGTACCACTGCCGTATAGAACTATAATTCAGATAGTAAATTTTTATTGTATTAATTGTCTTGTATGATGATTAGGTTATGTACATATATTTGCAAATTTGTTTCAAAAATTTCCCAAAATTATAAAAACCGCTAAAAATTATTTTTAAAGCATAATTTCTTATATTAAAAATGTATTTATAAATTTTATGAAAAAATATAGTTTCGAATGTTTTCACTAAGAGGAGACTAGGGACTGGAACTGAACAACTGTCATGTTATGAAGTCACCCAGCCACCATGTTGGACCCAGGTGACCTTAAACTTGACCCTATAACCCTGTTTTGAATGACCTAGAAAACCAAAACTCGAGAGAAAATGGTATAAATGGAATAAATTCTTAAAAGTAAGCGAGCATATTACGTATGTCTACTACCGCCTACTAAGATTCAGGTAACCTTTACCTTTGACCTTGACCCGGTGACCTTTGACCTTAAACCAAAAAATCGTTAAAAATTTCAAAAATGTCTAAGGATTTATAAAAAATTCCTAAAAATATTATTATAATATTTTTTTTTATAATTTTTACAAATTTACGTTTCCAAAGGTTTTCCCCAGCACCATGACCGTAGACGACTGATCTCCCCCCAATCAATCACATCGTATTACTATTTTCCTCCCCTACACCCTCGGCCCTGCTCATTATTTCGAATGCACTCCACTGCAATATTGTTTTTTTCGTTTGTCATTTATTTTCAACACCTAGGAGCACTGATGACTCCGACAAAAATGTTAAATCTTCGTGACCTTTACCTTGACCTCACATCTGTAACCATGACCCCGTGCCCATGACATTGGATAACCTCTAACCCAAAAGTAAATTCAAAAAATTTTTATAAAATCCAAAAAATTTCCGAAACATTTTTTTAACAATTCAAAAATCAATTAAAGACTTGTTTTGTCATGAATATTTCGCTCAATCTCGCAATCTTTCCATCAATCAGCACAGCAGTCAGCACCACAATCAGCACCGCAATCAGTAATCCATACCAGTCCACACTAATCCTTCGTAATCGGCTCCGCAATCCTCCTCCGCAATCCACAGCAACCTATGCCAATCCTTCGATGAATCCTTATCCTTTGCAATACTCCTCCGCAATCCACATCAATCGATGTTAATCCTTCGATCAATCTCAATCCATCGATCAATCCCAAACGTTCGACCAATCCCAATCCTTAGATTAATCCCAATCCTTAGATAAATCCTAATCCTTCGATTAATCCCAAACCTTAGATCAATCCCACTCCTTCTATCGACACTGCAATCAATCCTGCGGTTTGTTCCCCACCCAAATATATAGAAATTTCATTCGTTGCTAACTGTCTCCAAATTTTTACATTTCGAGATAATTGATGTTTTATGTGCAGTCCACACTCCATACATTTTTTATATTTAAGTCTTTATTATCATTCTATAAGCAGATATTTCCGTAAATAGCCAAGTGCTCATAGAACCACTTTAAAGTTGTTAGGGAAAAAAGGATACAGTACTCAAAAATAAAGAAAAACCATATATTTTATGATAATAATTTATTATTATTTTGTAATTACAATTTTTGAAGTAAGCAGTTCATCACATCATGAGATATATCTGAGATCCATCAGATATCTAGGTAATGTGCATGAAATTCCCGCATTTTTGAAGGTCAATCAAATATCTGAGACTATCAACTTGTTCATTTTGGTCTTCGGGAATTATATAGCCAGTATTCTCGACGTCTTCTGCCTGCTTCATGTTGCTTGCTGGAGCAAATGTGTTGGAGCTGTGTGTCAGTACATCGAGAAAATCGCCATCATCGTCTTCAGCACCATCACTGTCTTCATGTTCATTCTCATCAATTCTCTCGTCGTGGTCCTCTTCACATCCTGTTTGGTATTCTATATTAATTTTACTTTTCTTTGTATCAGGAGTTTTATGCTCGTCATTATTAAGAGCCGACTACCGTTTATTTGGAAGTTCGTCGACTACACGCAAAAGTCTTGCCAGAGTGCATTCCTCACAAACCGACTCTACCGAACTCATTTCGTCTTTAGCATTAACTGTTTCATCATAATCGCCTGTCGAATATGCACCCACCGATGCAGCGAGAGGTATTGCCGAAAACACTTACTGACTCCCAGTAGACGAATGCTCGCAGACCTCGGTATATTCTTTCAGTGTATCATCTTGCACAATCAGCATGGGACCAAAGTCGTAATGCTTCATCGCGCGGAAAGGACTCTTCGTACAGGCCGTTCTCTCACGCCGACGAGCGTTTTGATCATAGGTGAAAAGATCATCGCAGAATCGGCACTGGTGACATCCAGTTTGATATGATGCAGGTTGCAGCGCCATAATCGTTGTGGTCAAAGGTAGGACTTCGTATTCGCAATTCATTTTCGTGGTGTGTCAAGAGAGCGCTTCCAAATCAATGTTCACCTCACGGTGTAAGATCCTCAACTATCATTCTTTTACATATAACTGCGGTTTTCTTTACATTAAAAAGACTATAATTTTCCCACAAATGGTCATCCACTGTAAAATGTACATGTAAACAATAAAGGAGCACTCTGAGAAAACCCACATACTCGTTCACCCCAGAAGAGAACACGCAGATAGTTTCATAACAATATGTTATTTAAATATGCTTGTAGGCATGTATACATTTATAAATTTAAAATAATTATATACCCCCATATTTATGTATAAAATAAATTAAAAATAATTTGTGTTTATATATATATATATATATACCCATTCATAATTATGTATTAAACAAATTTAAAACAATTTTTGTTTTATATTTATACATCCATAAATTACGGTAAAATATTACGTAATTCTACAGAAAGTTAAAGCCATTTCGAACTCGAGCTTGAGCAAAGTGCTTGATACTAAGAGCTTCACTTTCAAATAAAGATAAATAAATGAGAACTTTAGGAAGCTGAGACAAAAAACTAATATTAAAGAGGGTAATCAGGAAGAGGATGCATGCCGTTTTATGACATCTGTAGCTAAAAAATATAGACTGGTTAACCAATATATGGCTTCCGGCGATTTCATACCTAAGAACAGAAGAAAATTTTCCAGTGCCAATTTTCAAGTCGTTACACAACACAGCATATTAATAAACTAACTGTATTATAATATTCGTAAGAAAATGTAAATTTCGGAAAATCCGGGCATAAATCAGAACAATACTCCCTCCCTCTTCTATATTTCAATGAATACGTGTTACATTGTCTTAGAAAAATCTTGAATCTACTTGAAATAGGAAGCTCATTTACAAAATATTTCGGAATATGTAAATCATCTTTTGAATACGAATTAATTACTTGTGTTATCAAGCAGAATTTCGTACTTATTGGAAAATAATCTTTCCTTTTTAATATGCAACAAGTTTAATTACGTTTATAGAATTATCGTAAATAATACTCTATAAAAATTAAAACTAATAATTTGCGCTTCCTAATCTAAAATATTGTTTTGCATTGCAAAGTCACAACTTACCCTCTATTCCAGAAACGCTGTTAACTAAACCTAAGCATGCGTTTAAGAAACAAATTTTCCGCCTGAAAAAATGGTAAACATTTTTGTTTTAAACACCAAATTGTGTGTTTTTAGAACCTTTACCCTTTTAGGTTAAGAGAGCAGTAAGTAAGCGTGACTTCAATAAATAAACTTTCTTACGTATTTAACATATTTTACCCTTTTCTAGTTTCAGACCCTAAGTTAAATATGATTTGTAATGAAGTCTTAATTTGCACGTGAGAGTCCTGTAGGGGGATCAAGTCTAATATAATCAGAAATTATGAGTGCTCTCTGTTGACAAAGTTCATGTCTCCTTGTAAAGGGGCCGCGGTGACTCAGCGCTTAGACTGCTCGCTTCCCATAAAGGCCAACCGGGTTCAATCCCTCGCCGGGTCACTCCCGCATTTTTGCAAGTGGGAATCGCGCCAGATGATGTCACCGGTCAGCGGGTTTTCTCGGGGATCTCCCGTTTCCCCGCCCTTGCATTCGGGCGCTGCTCCATTCTAACCTCATTTCACTCTCATCGGTTCTCAAGACCTCGTTGTTAAGAGCCGCCCAAACCTCTCAACTCTCTATTCAACTCTCGCTGTAAAATAAATCATAAATATCTTTTAACTCAATCTGCACAAAATTTTCGAACAAACTGTGACCATGTTGTATTAATTCTTATCGAATCTCGTAAAGTGGTTTGGAGAATTTTCTTTCACTTATAGTATTTTTCTCCTCCTTTTCACGTTCTTAGATACGGTGGAACTTGGATTCACAAATACCAGCAGATAGCCCAGCTACAGACCCAGTTGCAATAATGCCTCTCGGCCAGTGATCATTACGCGCTACGAAAAGTTAATGCAGAAAAACCCCACACGTCTTTACTTTCACGCGTATTTCACTTCAACATTCTTCGATTGCTCATGTATGCGTAAAATGTAAGCTAAAGACGGCATCTTTCAGGCGTACCTTAAATGCGATGCGTAGCCGGTGACATAACGTAGGATATTGCCTCTACAGGCATACGCTCTGAAATGCCGTTCAAAATAATTGCCATGTGTTTTGTAACAGTGTGATTTGAAGCCGTTTGTTTAAGCTTCCTTGTTTTAAAATGTGTAGTGATGTCCAGTCCAAGGCGTATATCAGTTTCACACGTATCCACACGGAGTAATTTAAGACATAACATTAAATAATTTTTCTAGTTTTTTGTTCATCACAAGTGCTTTAAATTTTGTTTGCAATTTATGAGTAGAACTCATGTTTTATAGTGGGACACGTGTGGAACAGTATCGANAACATTAAATAATTTTTCTAGTTTTTTGTTCATCACAAGTGCTTTAAATTTTGTTTGCAATTTATGAGTAGAACTCAAGTTTTATGGTGGGACACGTGTGGAACAGTATCGAAAAAAAAATCAGCAGATATAGTTTAAAAGTTTTTACACACATGAAACTTTAAACTTAATATAATCGCGAAATAATTGTAAGTCTTATTTGGGAGGTGTTCACAATCATTTTTTATTTCTGTATTCATGCGAGGACAATGTAGCAGTAAAATGTCTGAGGAATTGCAGGTAAAAACGAGGCCAGGATAGGACGTGGTAGGAAGCAGGTGATTCCGGAGGTAGACTTGAACCAAAGCAGGGAGGGGAAATTTTGTTGCTGAAATTCAGTGACTTGGCGTGGCGGAGAGGAGTATATTAAACGAATTAATTAAGAGGCCTTGCTACCTCAACGAGGTCGTCTTGTAGGGCGCGAGAAATGGCGTGTTCACATCCCCTCAGGCAGCTAGTAAGATGCATGGCTCTAGTGAAAGCGTGCGTATTCAGAACATATTCATCATCACTCGGTGGCGAACCTCCAATTAGTATTGCTCCTTGAAGTAAGTAAACATTGATATGCGTACCGCAACAAGATTCGGCTACACAGTGTAAAATGAGCGCCATCAATCTACAATCAAATGATATATTTGTGCCCGGACGATATAAAATATTTCGATATGTAATTTTGATTTTAGGTAACAAACAAAAATTTTCTTATTAAAATACACGTACATTGTAAAAATTAAAAATTACTTTTTAAAATGTAATGTTTGTCAATAAGATGTGTTTTTAAACTACTTATAGAAATTCAAACCGCGATATATATGGGCTAATATAAATAATAAATCTTAGTAGCAAAATTATCGAAACATTTATCAAATATTTTTTTATTGGAATCGAAGTTGGCAAAACAGCATCGGGAGTCCACAATTTCTCGTGCCTGCGTGCACAACAACTATCATACTTCTGGGGCGGCGGTGGCGTAGTGTCCAGGACGCTCGCCTCCCACCACGACGATCCGGGTTCGATCTCCGGCGAGTTAACTCCCGGATTTTCGCATGTGGGAATCGTGCTGGACGATGCCGCTTGCCGGCGGGTTTTCTCGGGGTACTCCCGCTTCTCCCGCCCTTGCATTCCAGCGCCGCTCCATTCTAGGGGTCTCATTTATGTAATGCCCAGGGATGACGGTTACCTACGGGTCCCAGCTGGAAAGACCATCACTCGGAGGGTGTTGCCTTGTCCTGGGTGCACTCCCCACACGCCATTATTATTATCATACTACTAAGGCGAACGTAACCGGAGTACCATACGTAGAGTGCCAGCACATGGTGCACCATAAACTCTAGGTACGTAGGCGCTGCTAGCGGTTGCTTGGTAGTACACGTGTGTCAAACTACATGGACAATGGGAGACTAGCGATTTACAATAAACTCCTGCCAGAAGTGATTGCGTTAAATCCAACAACACACAAACTGCAGTTTTGGCAACGTAGGGCCTGGCCTGCATTCGTGGGATTTCAGAGGAAGCAAGTACAACCTTAGCAGACAACTGTGTGGTGATGTATTCTTAGGTGAGACGTAAGTTGAGGATACTGAAGACATTATCAAATATGTCGTTTACATCTGCAACAACCCATATGCAGCAAATACAAGGAACGTATTTTCCACGACTCCTTACCCCGTCCATTTTCTCTGGTGAACGGCAAAAGATGCGAAAGGAAAGGGAGACGATATGTAACGGTGACTGTAAACAATGTGATTTATTGGCAGTTTTTAATTAATATTGGTACTGCAATGAGCCACAACGGAAATCCTCGCGGCACAATCACCAGACATCTGAACTGCATGCGCTTCAAAGGAAAGAATGCATGCTGCAAAAAAAAACATATTAAAAGCATTCTGTTTAACACATTTAAATGGTTGTCCATGGGAGCATCTCATTATGCCATCAGATCTTCGAGACGTCATTTTAGCAGCTACAACGTGAAGGCCAACTGCTTCCAGCAATCGCAGACACACACTTAGTCGTGAGAGAATGCTGTCGTTAATTCAACTCGTATGAGTGTGCCAACAGTTGTGAACATATTGTAAAAGAGCGTGGGATACGAGAAGTGAACAATCGGAAGTGATTAACTAAAAGAATATAAGTTAGCTGCGTAAGAAAAAACACCATCTTTAAAAATGATATCATAGACAGCACTCTAAGTAAGCCTACTTTAGTCTTGAATTACTTTAGCGTGAGCTCTGATGCAGTACGATGTTTACCAATTACAAAAATACTAACCGGTATGGGTTAGGCTAGACTAGGACTTAAGTAATAGTGACATGAGTGAAAAGGTAGTTCACCATTGCCCACAATCACAAGTAAACTCGTAGGTCCGTGATGTCCGAAGATGCCCAAAACCTACACATCCACGCATCAGGCATTAATTATGGAGGGGGGAGGGGGAAACCCAACTACTTGCCAGCAAACATCTCGGTTAATATAATCGGCAAGGCGTCACGTTTATGTGGCAGGAAGCGAGATCAGTTGGTGCCTGATTACTCGACTGGAACACCTTGGAGAACTACGTTTTTTGAAATGCAATACAATGAGAAAGTCCTAACGCGACCACGCATAAAGTCATGTACAATGATCGGTTTCCAGCAGGACGTAAATATCTGATTTCGCACGCTTCCAACATACTGTCAATGAATTGTACTATGAGTATCACGTATTGGGGAACTTTTAACGACAATAATATTGACGGCAATGAAAAGGTATTGCAGCGCGCCAGTTCCTGAAACATAAAATCAGGAAAATAATTGTTCACTAATTATGTATATTTTGATATTGTTAGATTTATTTATAAGAAATCAAAGTGTTGTTAACGATCATATACAAAAATAATTGATACAGTTTTAAATTTCCACTAACAAAAAAGGTATAATTTCGGAAATATATTAGGGATATATGTAAACAAATCAGCAAATATGCAAACGTAATTGTATTAATATTAAACAAACAATATCGTCCACAGATATATAATATTATACTGTATAATTCTTTAAAGTGACAACTTTGTTAAATTCATTTTCTAAATTTTAAGAAATTTAAGTTCAGTTCAAATTCACATAGATTTTTAAAATGTCATTACTATAAAATTCTAAAAAAAACTAATTTTATTAACATTAAAATTTTTACACGTAAACTGATTTTGTGGTACCTACTTATAATTATTTGAAAAACAGTCTTCATGTCTTTATTCTGAATTTATATAATGTATTAACTGCATCTGTATATGACGGTTTTGTTTATTCTAACATAAAGACATTGAATATCTACGTCTAAACACATTAAGTTGTTAAGAACCAGTTTTTGATTTTATGAATAGAAAATTCAATCACAGCGAGACCTCTCAAAAGGCCTTAACAGTATACCAAATACGAGTATTTACTAACATCAATAAATTATCCCTGAAATTTCGGAAATTCCTGACGGAAAAAGAAGATCATAGAGAAGAATTTATTTTAGCAACCCTTGAAATCTGACCCGGCGGCGCAGCTAAAATAGCCTGAGGGTATGTAAAAGGGAGTCTGATAACGACATCGCTGACAAGCATACAAGAAGCATCACGTCGAAAGCAGCTACGGAATGTCTGTACTCTCTGTTCACGCCTAATGACGGGGACTCTACCNCAAGAAGCATCACGTCGAAAGCAGCTACGGAATGTCTGTACTCTCTGTTCACGCCTAATGACGGGGACTCTACCAGCGGTTGTTGTGTCCCGTAGGTTGCATAGTTGCAGGGGACATCGGCACTGAAGCCGCATAGTTCCGAGAAGTGTGAGATGTGCACTACTTCTTGCCCGCAGGCAACGTTATTAACTGGAGCAGAGGTTGTAAACTACTCTCAGGTACCACATTCCAGGATGTTAGCTACCAGTCCAAGAAACGACACGAGGGATGCCCTAACTAATTTAATAGCGNTTCCAGGATGTTAGCTACCAGTCCAAGAAACGACACGAGGGATGCCCTAACTAATTTAATAGCGGGTTTCTATCTAGATTCATTCTTACGTGTTTACTGCCGTGCTTATTTAAATATCATGCTTACAAAAATTAACAATGCAACAGTTTGATGAGCTTGGCGTTCCCTGAATGAAACTGTTTTCCATAAATTAATATAATAGTTTTAATGAGCATTAAACCCAGTATTTCCCTTGATGATTTACAAGTACGAAAATAACTATAAAATGTTACTTTTTAGAAAACAAAAGAAGCTTCCATAATACTTCAATTGTAACATTTGGAAAACGATTACATGATCGTAATTCGACAGTCTGATTACATACTATTGATGACGTCCTCTATAAAAATGCGCGGTAAGAAGCCACACTTGTAAGGTAAGATAATCGGGCCTCTATTAAATCTTGGGCACCCTCACACAGGAATGAATTTGTGACCGCAGAGTAACGTTAAGTGATCCGAAACCCATAAATAGCACTACTAAGAGTACAAAAACATCTAAAATATTTACGCGGTGCTCAGCAGCGGGAGCCCGGGACTCTGAGGAGGGTGAAGTGAGGTGGGAGATGGAGCAGCGAGTGAATGAAAGACATGGGAAACGGGAACTACCCCGAGTAAACCCGCTGTTCAACATCAACACCCACCACGCTTCCCACCGCCGTTGATCCAGATTGGAGCTCACTGGGAATTGAACCTGGTTGGCCACTTCAGGAGACGAGGGATAAGACTACTACACAACATCGCGCAGAACTGTCTTAGTCTCACAGTGTTCACAGGGTGGGTATGTAAAANCACGCTTCCCACCGCCGTTGATCCAGATTGGAGCTCACTGGGAATTGAACCTGGTTGGCCACTTCAGGAGACGAGGGATAAGACTACTACACAACATCGCGCAGAAGTGTCTTAGTCTCACAGTGTTCACAGGGTGGGTATGTAAAACCAAGTCAGCGTATGACTACACCTTGTCAACCAACAATCCATATCACAGTTTCGTGCTGTGTTGTCGCAATGCAAGTAACAGTCATGGCTGGTAAAACAATTTTTTATGTTTTTAATATTTTATTTTAGTGTATAGGGACTATATAAGCTGTATACTATTATGAGGGAAGAACTGAAGTAAATTATGAAGACACAGCAGGTATTTAATTGAACTATTATAATATACATCAAATATAAGTTATTGGGGAGGGAGGTCTTAATAAATTACAGCATATGACTAACCTTAATGATAAAATCACCGTAGGCGAGTGTTGATTCGGAAAGCGACGAGCGGCACGCCAAGTTCCAACTAGATGGCTTCATCTCGGCATGGGTCTACAGACAGACAGACCCCGTCCAAAGTGTTTCCAAGTAATACATAGTTTCCGGTGGCGTAATTGTCCCAAATACCGTGCCGTCTGGAGGGGAGATCCACTGGCGCTTCGCTGATATTTTTCATAAACTATTATTGCTATAATGTGTTTTGGATTCTTCGCCTATACTGGAAACATACGCGTCACTGCTGTTTGCTACACTTGTCCGCCTTTACTGAACCATAACAGTGTATAGAAGAGTTTGAGGCAGTGCAAAATTTCCGCAAGTACTTCTGTAATATTCTTGGTATTATAAGAGTATATTTTACGGTCTTGGTTGTGTTATTATTTCTACCAAAAATTAATATCTGCATTTGTCTGATTATTAGTATTTCTGCGCGATCAATTGGAAACGCTGAATTCTTATAACCTAAAGTTGTTGCTTATTTTTCAATTTTTTAAAGGGTTATCACACTAAATACTACCTAGCCATTACCTAAAGCGTCAAGGGCGAGGCGACACAATCCTAATGACGGGCTTTCAAGCTGGGACACTTAGGTGCCCCTCATTCCCGAACGTGAGATGAAACGAGATCCTACAGTTGAGCGGCCCTGTAATGCAAGGGTGGTGGAAACGGGAGAACACCGAGAAAACCCGCCGGCGATAGGCATCGTCTCGCAGGGGTTCGAACCTGGATCGCCGTGGTGGGAGGCGAGAGACCTCACCCCTACGCCACTGCTGCCACAATATTTTTACTTATTAGTTAACAATGTTAGTGAAAATGTTATTTTTAGTTTTTACGTTACAATATACCTAGTTGATCTCGAAGCAAATGCAGAATACTTTTGCTGGGAAATATAAAATTATGATATTTTTCTAGTTGACAAAATCTAAAAATTCTGTTTCCAGACATTCTCATGCATACTAAAATAACGTAGTGATAGGTAAAATACCTTTAAGCCCATCCGTTTCTTCCGTAATATTTTTTGTAACAAGAGTACAACTTTCAAAGACTCAGCGATGCAGTTCTCTAATACACATGGTGATTCTAAAATCATGGGACAAACATTGAGGGGTGGTAGAGTTCACTAAAACAAACAATTATTTTACAGGAATATATGGTCGGAAATGACGCGTTGAGCTACAAACACAAAAATAGCACATGAAATGCAACACATTGTTTATTTACAACGTCGCCGCTAAATGCCTTTTTACAGCAATGTTAATAACAATTGCTCCAAATTGCTACCACCGACAGTAATTCAAGCTTGGTAGCGTCGGTGGAGTGATTGGCGAACAGATTCAAATACGCAGGGTATTTCACGCACGCCACCATTGNTGGGTGACTCCTACTTCAAAGCGGAAACTGTTACAGCGATACAGGAAAAGTTTAATTTGTATGAAAATAAAAAAAATGTTTCGTCGCTGGAAGCCGAGTGTGAATAAAACATGAGCTGTGCGTGCGAGGCCACGGCCGCGTGCAATCGTCAAGAGATTTTCTGCAGCATGCCCGAGGGAGCAGATTTTCACTGATTTTTAATAGCGTCGAAACCACGATCGCTTTCTAGCGCTACGTCCTGGCAGGGGGGCAGAATGCATCTGAAGCTCAATCCAGCCCAGAGAGTAGCGAAGTTTTGAGGAAAAAAGTTGAAGAGGGTGGAAGCTGGAAGCAATTCCTGGTTCCTCCCCCTCCGCCCCCCTAGACGGGCGGCACGCGGGCGGAATACAGATGGAATGAGTTAGCTCTATAACAGGTCGAAGAGGGAGGAATGGGAAAGAAGCCCCTGGGCGTGATTTTCGCTAGGAAGCGGCTGCAGGGGGGGTGCAGGTTTTTGTGAGGTTGGGAAGGGGGGTGTGTTCCGCCGATCTCACGAGGGTGAGCGTAGCTTTGATAAAGACCAAGGCATCGGAGGGAGATACCACTGTCGTTAAGAGAGAAGCCTCAGACGCCGTCGATGGCGCATGGACGGGGAGTGATGAGGAGGTGTGTTAGGAAGGAGTTTGTTTTGTGGGGGAAAGAGGAAAGAGGTAAGACGATATTGAAGCCTGCAGATTGACTGTTAATACCCGGGGGCTAGAGAGAAACAGAGAAACGAGTCGCCTGGCATATTGGCTCGGCGACGTGAGTCGATTATGAGTGTGTACGACAGGAGTTCACTCTCGTCGTGTCTGCGTCAGCAAATTCCCCTTCCAAGATTGCAATTATTTTTTTTTAGTTTCTGACTTTTTTTATGCCACCAAAAATTACAGTTTTTTAAAGATGCAGGCCGGAGGGTGTAGAGCATATCGGCTTTAAAAAAGTGTCGGAATATCATATGCATACGTTCGGTAGATTCACAAAAGGCACTCTATCTAGTGCAGTCTGAGACAAGTTTTATCATATCTGAAATTTAACAAATACATTTATAAGAAAAAGTTCGGGAAAGCAGACTGAGCAAAATGGATATACGTGAGAATACTTCACTGAAAGACATGAAAATATTTAAGTCATCAATAAGAGAGGAATTATTCTCATACAGTAGAATGGAATTACCAGTTCTGAAAAAAAAAGCAGTCATATATGTCAACCTGAATAAAAGTAAAAACTTGAAGGAAACGAAAATATTTAACTAGTATGGAAATAAAAATTAATTGTTTGGTGAATTGTCACTGAAATTTTAAAAGGCATCATCACAAGCTTTGTTGTAAAGGGCCGATCTTACGATAATGGCTGAATATGTATATTTGAAAACGCCTTCTATATACTCTGATGTACATGCAGAAGTTTCAGTTCACTAATATTTAGTGCTGGGAGGTCAGGAATCTTGCAATCACAGCAAGAAAATAAGGTTCCCTAAATACGAGTCCCTTAAAAAAATTTTTACTGAAATTATTTTTAAGTGTAACTTTGTAATTTAAGAGCTCATGAAATCTTAACTTTTTTTAAAATTTTACAAACTTCGTGTACAATCTTGAGCACTTCAATTAGGTACATCTGCAGTGCTGGCAAATTGGCGTTAAGGTCGACCCGTATATTTAAATTGTGCCCAGCCACGCATCACTGAGATGTCGTCGGACCTTGCACTGACCGTCTGAAAAAACAGCTGAGCGCTGAATTGGGAAGAAACGAAATTTCAGTGCAGTTTATCATGGACATATTGCTGGAGTCAGACGTATGAGGTACTCCAACTCCAACGTTGTAGAGTCACTGGGATTTTCACGTGTCACTGGGTTAAGTGTGTACCGTGAGTTCGTGGATTCGTCTGAAACCACCGACGCCAGGGATAAATGCCGTGGTGTTCAACACATCAATGGCAGGGCTCGTCGTCGGCTAGCTCGGCTGTTAACAGCTGATTGAGAGGACACAGTGCATCATATCACACGCCAATTCAGTGTCGGACCGGCGGGTCCACAACGACCCAGGGTGGTGGTGGTGGTATCCGCGTATGGGGACTGCTTACGTGGGACTAAACGGGTCCCCTGGTACACGCGCCATCGTCTCTCGCGAGCGAACGGTACAGGGACCTGCTGGCAGATCACGATCACCTATTTCTGCGCTTGCAGCATCCTGCGGTGGACCCGTACTTGAAGAATGACAATGAACTTGCTTAGAGCTCCCATATAAATTACATGCTTGGTCATATCTACGACGTTTAATTGCGGAGTTGACTTATAATAAATGAGCAGTTATAATTCGCTGAGTTGAACATATCTTTATGTTCAGTTTACTTCCCCTGTTTTTTCCTTCTATGTAGGNTGAGCAGTTATAATTCGCTGAGTTGAACATATCTTTATGTTCAGTTTACTTCCCCTGTTTTTTCCTTCTATGTAGGTAGTATGTATTTGAAATGGGCAAAGACGCTTATAATTGGAACATTTTCCTAGCGAAATGAATGATAATGCTAAGTAATCATCCTCTATAAAAGTTATACTAAANTGAGCAGTTATAATTCGCTGAGTTGAACATATCTTTATGTTCAGTTTACTTCCCCTGTTTTTTCCTTCTATGTAGGAAGTATGTATTTGAAATGGGCCAAGACACTTATAATTGGAACATTTTCCTAGCGAAATGAATGATAATGCTAAGTAATCATCCTCTATAAAAGTTATACTAAATGTAGTGTTTGTTCGCTTCTCTAGTTGATATGGCCTGTGTTATAACTTTGAGAGTGTAAATTACATACTTGGTTATGACCGGGTGGCTGGATGAACACTCCAGGAACTTGAGATTGCTTGCCTGGGTCCCGAGCTCACCAGACATGAATTCTATCGAACACATCTGGGATACCGCGGAGAGAGACAAGCACGCTTAGGATCCTACTCCGACTCATCTCCGCGCATTTAGGGAGGCTGTGCAGCTGTCATGGATTAGTACGGCTTTCGACCGCTTCCGGTGCCTTGTGGAGTCCTTGCCACGTCGCATCGCCGCTGTCATCGGGGCGAAATTTGGTGTTACAACCTCCTAGGCCTATCTTTATATTAGCTGTTTATGAGTGTATTTAAAGCCATTGCTGTAGAGTACTGCTGCATTTGTTATTTTAAGCGGAGTGGAAAAATAGCATGCGAAACAAATGAGCACGAGTGTATGTTTTATAGTACTCTCGAGAATATCAATTTTATAAAACTCTCAAATTTTATTAAATATGCGATGTTTTCAAATGGCGTACCCTGATAACCGGATTTTATCAACAAATATTTAAACTATTTTCTATTCACTGTCTTATTGTTATCTCTGTCCATACTATTCTTATAATCTTATGGGGGAAACTTGACGTAGATTTCTTTAGTATTCATTTTACTCTTTAGAGTGTGCTCCCTGATCTTGCTTCGTGTGAGAATTTGTAGCTTCTTTTGAATTTCTTCTGCACACATCACTAATTTAAATATGACATACACTTCACAATTCAAATCCACCGTTCAAAAGAGCTCCGTGAATGTGCTCTATACTTCTCGTGTCCGTGCAAGCCAAGTTTTTCTGTTCGATTCACCTTGACAGGAACCCAGTGGTTGACAGTCTGGATTGACAACAAACATGTTTCTCCTTCTACTCTGAACAGTTTGTTGGGTGCCTGCTAACATAATAAAGGACATCCTCCCACGCAGCTCTTCTAGTTTCCAGACTTTACTGTAAGCACCTATTAACTTTCTCCCCTAACACTCAAGTATTTCGTATTCATATAAAGAAATTAAAAAGGATCTATGCATTTTAAAATATACAAATTCTTTTGAACGGTAAATTTAAAAATTATGTCATAAGCCCTTAAAAACACAGCTGTAAATTTAGCGAAAAAAAAAAATTATTTGTTGGTTGCATAAAAAATTGACAAGTAGATGTGTGTTTAATAAAATATTACGAATAAGTGATAATACTTTACCGTAGTGTGGTTAGGTCTGGAGTTAAAAAAGTACATTTAACAAATAAGGATATGTCTCCTCCGAACTTCTTTAGATGGTGTTCGATAAATAAATNGGAGTTAAAAAAGTACATTTAACAAATAAGGATATGTCTCCTCCGAACTTCTTTAGATGGTGTTCGATAAATAAATATTTACTTAAAAAATTTGGGCTATGTTATTGACACTATAAACCGACACAGACATGTAAAATATAAACATCTGAAAATAGTCCTACCTACCAATACTGTTTAAACACAGAGGGAACTACGCGAGGCAGATCACACGTCCACATCACAAAATCAGTTATTTTAAAAGTTTAGATTATTGCACGAAACAAAATAATCATTAATTAAAAAACACATATAATAAGTAGTTATATGTAATTTTATTTATTCGTTTAGGTGTAACGCTCATATGACGAGTTCAAGCTGCCGTTTTTAAACTTCACTACAGATTTATTAAAATGTTCCGTTACTGAATTAGTAGTATTGTAATGGTTTGCCATGTTATGCAAAACTAAATAAATTCCTACAAACTATATATTGACTTTCAATTAGTAAATATTTAGGTTGTACATTTGTTNTTATGCAAAACTAAATAAATTCCTACAAACTATATATTGACTTTCAATTAGTAAATATTTAGGTTGTACATTTGTTCAAATTTAAACACATTTATATTAATAAATACGCCCAATATGCAGGTTTAATAATTTCCCAGTAACTGATTCTTACATCACATAAAAAAAATCTCATACAGAATATATTTAAATCGTTTACGTGATTCACCAACAAATGAAGAACTTAAAATGGAGTGATGACCTGAAAATTAGAGAAGCGGTGACTCTATATGCACAAAATATTTATGCACTTTTTCCGCAAATTAAATGCTTACCAAGTGAATAAAAAAAAACACTGAGCTCATTGTAAGGTACGAGATCATTCAATTACGAAATGTTAATTCCTGTTATTTGCGGTAACTCAGAAAACTTGATGCTGCTACAGAGAAACATTCCATAAAAATCCATTCTANTAAAGCCATTGCTGTAGAGTACTGCTGCATTTGTTATTTTAAGCGGAGTGGAAAAATAGCATGCGAAACAAATGAGTACGAGTGTATGTTTTATAGTACTCTCGAGAATATCAATTTTATAAAACTCTCAAATTTTATTAAATATGCGATGTTTTCAAATGGCGTACCCTGATAACCGGATTTTATCAACAAATATTTAAACTATTTTCTATTCACTGTCTTATTGTTATCTCTGTCCATACTATTCTTATAATCTTATGGGGGAAACTTGACGTAGATTTCTTTAGTATTCATTTTACTCTTTAGAGTGTGCTCCCTGATCTTGCTTCGTGCGAGAATTTGTAGTTTCTTTTGAATTTCTTCTGCACACATCACTAATTTAAATATGACATACACTTCACAATTCAAATCCACCGTTCAAAAGAGCTCCGTGAATGTGCTCTATACTTCTCGTGTCCGTGCAAGCCAAGTTTTTCTGTTCGATTCACCTGGACAGGAACCCAGTGGTTGACAGTCTGGATTGACAACAAACATGTTTCTCCTTCTACTCTGAACAGTTTGTTGGGTGCCTGCTAACATAATAAAGGACATCCTCCCACGCAGCTCTTCTAGTTTCCGGACTTTACTGTAAGCACCTAATAACTTTCTTCCCTAACACTCAAGTATTTCGTATTCATATAAAGAAATTAAAAAGGATCTATGCATTTTAAAATATACAAATTCTTTTGAACGGTAAATTTAAAAATTATGTCATAAGCCCTTAAAAACACAGCTGTAAAGTTAGCGAAAAAAAAAATAATTTTTTGGTTGCATAAAAAATTGACAAGTAGATGTGTGTTTCATAAAATATTACGAATAAATGATAATACTTTACCGTAGTGTGGTTAGGTCTAGAGTTAAAAAAGTACATTTAACAAATAAGGATATGTCTCCTCCGAACTTCTTTAGATGGTGTTCGATAAATAAATATTTACTTAAAAAATTTGGGCTATGTTATTGACACTATAAACCGACACAGACATGTAAAATATAAACATCTGAAAATAGTCCTACCTACCAATACTGTTTAAACACAGAGGGAACTACGCGAGGCAGATCACACGTCCACATCACAAAATCAGTTATTTTAAAAGTTTAGATTATTGCACGAAACAAAATAATCATTAATTAAAAAACACATATAATAAGTAGTTATATGTAATTTTATTTATTCGTTTAGGTGTAACGCTCATATGACGAGTTCAAGCTGCCGTTTTTAAACTTCACTACAGATTTATTAAAATGTTCCGTTACTGAATTAGTAGTATTGTAATGGTTTGCCATGTTATGCAAAACTAAATAAATTCCTACAAACTATATATTGACTTTCAATTAGTAAATATTTAGGTTGTACATTTGTTTAAATTTAAACACATTTATATTAATAAATACGCCCAATATGCAGGTTTAATAATTTCACAGTAACTGATTCTTACATCACATAAAAAAAATCTCATAAAGAATATATTTAAATCGTTTACGTGATTCACCAACAAATGAAAAACTTAAAATGGAGTGATGACCTGAAAATTAGAGAAGGCCACTGAGATATACGTGTTTTATAAATACGTGAAAAACCGCAAATTAAATGCTTACCAAGTGAATAAAAAAAAAACACTGAGCTCATTGTTAGGTACGAGATCATTCAATAACGAAATTTTAATTCCTGTTATTTGCGGTAACTCAGAAAACTTGATGCTGCTACAGAGAAACATTCCATAAAAATCCATTCTACTTTTTGTTATTCACGCGTCCCTTGTTACGTAATCACACAAACTGTAACCTTCTTCTTGAATTCTTATCCCACCTACGATTAAAAATAACTAAAGAAGGAACTTCTGATATAGGATTTTAGATACTGTGTTTGCTATTTCCCGTACACAAATTTGCAATGCTAATGAAGTATAGCATCTACTACGCGTGGTTTGCATTTGTCTCTTCCACAGTACCAGATGCGAGCTCTACCGAGAGCAGTTTGAACTACTTTGCTCTGCCTTATTCCAGGATGTTCATTGCGAGCACTCGTCTCTGTTGGTAGCAATGGAGCGGAGTCAGCTGCTTCCCTCCACTTTGAAAACTAAACAGCGAGTAAAGGGTTATATCCTATCCCCCCTCCACCCACACCTTACCAACTTTTGCAACTTTATCTTATATCACATTGATTTATTAGTTTTTGTTCTGCCCTTAGGTGCAGTGGTGGCGTAGTGGCCAGGGCGCTCGCCTCCCACCACGGCGATCCGGGCTCGATCCCCGGCGGGCTCACTCCCGGATTTTCGCATGTGGGAATCGTGCTGGACGATGCCGCTTGCCGGTGGGCTTTCTCGAGGTACTCCCGTTTCCCCCGCCCTTGCATTCCAGCGCCGCTCCATTCTAGGGTCTTATTTCTGTCATGCCCTGGGATGACTGTCACCTACGGGACCCAGCTGGAATGATCGTCACTCGGAGGGTGTTGCCTTGCCCTGGGTGCACTCCCCACACGCCATTATTATTATTATTGTTCTGCCCTAGCTAGAGTCGAGTGTAGTGTACAAGATGTGACGAAAATCTTATTAAAAATNCGCCATTATTATTATTATTATTGTTCTGCCCTAGCTAGAGTCGAGTGTAGTGTACAAGATGTGACGAAAATCTTATTAAAAATTATGAATCACTCTTTGACCACTGGTACTGGGAGCTCATGCATCATGTTAGGTGTATGGACTGAGTAAGAACACATTTTGAGTAATTACTCATGTCCAGAATTTTACAATATTGCTCGTAAAACCAGAACTCATAAATAATTACAAGTAATAGAAATTCCGAAGGACGTTACTTACACAAATTACAAATGAGAAATAGTAATTAGGTTTTCTTGCCCGGAAATGTATGTTTTAGCAAGTTTGCATGCAAAATTATAGTACAAATGAGCATCGTCATATGACTTAGGTCATCCTGTCATTTATTTTGTGGGTTGTCTATCATTCTAGTAATTTCTCTACGTGTTTTTATATCCAAAAGCTTTTTAATACTCTGGTCGCGGGACTTTTTATATTTTTGTAGCAAATGGCTTTATTTATTTATAACATTACGTTTTTAGCAATTGTTTTCTGTTCGAAACAAAAAACCGACCCAAGGACAACGGCTGCTGGCTGTAGTCGTGTTGTTCGGTCCACCATCTTGGATTGTATTACAGTGTCCGCAATCACGTGTCGGCCACTTTGTCTTTCCCACGACATTGATTAGCTTGTGTCATAGCCGCCATTTAGATTACACCGGCTATTTTGGTTTTCTACCGTCCTACTTTGTTTAAGGTAAATAAATTATTGAGATAATTCAAGCAAGTAATTTAGTTGGAGCAATTTTTTCCTTGAGACAACAAAGAGTTAAGTCAAATAAATATATATTTCGTTAAATGAATAGTACCAGTTTTGTCACATTTGAAATTTTCCAATAGCAACCACGCCTTTCTTTGCAGCAAGTGAATATTAAGGGACGCGTAATTTTCGTGAAATGATCTAAGAAAAGAAATTGACTTCATTAAATTACTTTTTTTTTTCTTTTTTTTTTTTTTGCTGACGACGTGTCTTTGTGAGGACGGGCCAATCATAATCAGGTTACTCGTCTACTGAACGTCTCTGATTCGCAGGGAAACACTTGATAAGTTCAATAATTAAAATCGTGCAACCCTGCAAATAGACGTGAGTAAAATTTTCTTTGAAACACACAGTTCTTGAATCATTTCTTCAAATGAGATGTTCATAAACGCAAGTACTCCGTTGATACATACAAAGATGTCTCTCAGTGCATCCTTAGAGAGATTCGCCAGAGGGTAGTGTCGCAACGAGAGACAGTTCCTCAACAGGTCCAGTGATAAAACGAAGCAGAAATACCTCACAGGGAAGGAAGTCCCGGTTCCTTACCCCAACAGGGCGGAGTGTTTGAACACAGTCCAGCGGATGGTAAGAAAGGAAGCGCAGGGGTTGAAGTAGCGAGGGTTTTAAGGGTTTGAAGAGGTTCTTTTAGAGGGGAGGGGGAGAGGTGCGAGGGAGGAAGGCGGCAGCTCCGGCAGACTAATGCGGCGGCTTCCTGGACAAGATGCGAGAGCGCCGGTAAAATATCGACGTTGCAGCGGCCGCGGCTTGCCCT
>NQII01007979.1:14826-47029 GCA_002778355.1 Clitarchus hookeri | reverse complement strand
TCACGGCACCATTCCTTATTACACACCGTTAGAAATCAATTGAGTGTTTTTGTAAGTTCTGATTTACACCTACTCTACCGCCCATTTTTTAACCCTTCCACCAAATGTAAAATCAACATTCCCACGGACACAGTCACTACAATATTTGCTTTGGCCAAGTGAAACCGTTACGTTATTACGAACATAATTATGTGTCCAATATGCCCACGCGTACATGAAATAGAAATTAATTAAATCAAATATATTTAGCGTCCACAAACTTAAGTATTACGCATATAATACGACGTTAATAAGTAAAGTTGGATTTACAGATTTGCAGCCAAATTTGTTAGGAAATTCCGGTTCTGTGTATGTGTTGAAAATAATGCTATAAAGTGCAGGAAAGTTGTATAAGGATGAAAGTCAACACTAGCACAAGGTTGGGTCGTCATAAACGAATAAATTGAAAATATAAATGCTTTCATACCAACTTTATACAAATTAAATATGCCTAAAAGCCTTCATATTATTTTTGATAGTATGTTGGGGTTGGTAATGTCAATGCAATGGGTCACTTGGAAATGTACAAAGGCCGAAATTACGAGACTGATTTATCGTCTCTGAAGCAACGCGAACTACAATAAACATCGTTAATGAGACCTGTTATGAAACTCAAATGGAGATCAGTGTATTTTTTATGATAAAACTATGTAGATGATTGAGTATAAGTCACATTTATGTATAAAGAGAGTGGCAGGGCCTTGTTTCCACAGTAGTTTATGACGAAGATAAATGGGAATATACCATCTCAAACACGGACATTGATAAAAAAAAATATATATATAGAAGTACTAATTTTATTATCTCTTGATAACTTTTTATACTCTCTCAGTCACAGTGTCCAGTGTATGAAACGTTGCACAGGAAGAAAATTAATGTTGATAAATTATATATGGCAAGGAATGGCCAATAAAAAATATTCCTGATATTTTGGAGACGTCCGTTGCTGAGACAATATTTCACGTTCGAAAACCGGTACTGCAAACATAATTTATTCTAACCCATGCTTTTCTGTTACAGAAGTGTGAGCTTTTATCACACTGATAAAAAGGCAATTACAAACAAAAAAAGCCTCCTTTGCAGCGTCTAACGTTATTTATTTAACGATTATTGAAAGGGCTAACATGAAAATTGATTAAGATCAAGTTAATCGTTGTTAACTGAAATGCTTACATAGCAGGGAACAGCTATTCGTTTTTTAAAACAACGCACATAAACACAGGCGTGACCGCGCAAGACACTGATATGCACTCTGAAGCCCGAACGAGTGATATCGACCAGTGAAATGACATTAACTGAAAGTCAGTTGATAAGTAACTGCCCACTGGCAAATAAAGCAAATAAACTGGAAACAAGTGACTTATAGCAGTTTCATTTTAGACATTCAGTGGGAATCACAAATGTATCAGTGAAATTCTGCCACCACATTAATTTATTATGTGGCCCTGATTATCAGTCACTCAATTTCCACTGTTTTCTCTGATTTGGCTCAATTCTCACTTTTTGAAGTTAAGAGTGTGATAACCTTGTAGGTCCTCCATGGCCGTCGAGTGACTTCACGCGCAAGTGGCGAGGAGGAAAGGCGGAAGATGGTTGACACCAGCCTTCCGCACAGAATACTTCGGTATACATAAGAGAATCGGTGGCCTGTATTACTAACTCCAGCCACGCACTATAGCAAAATGGCCTCAGTGGCTAGCAGTGAGGGGGGAAAATCGTTTACCAACCATCACCTGCAGATTAAAGTACCAGACAGCTGTACGACCAATTGAGAATATTCTGCTAAGTGCAGCAGCCAATAACACCCAAGAAACTTATACAAAGGCCTCACGTGGCCAATGAGCGATCCAGCATGTTGACATGAAAGAGACCGTCTCTAAATTCCGCATTCTGCGCCAATGCACGATGCATTTTGTTAGCACTTTTGAAGGTGAATGTGATTATGAGGTTACCGTTCTCTTTTTCTTATCTGTGCATAACAGTACGACTATATAACCTCTGCCCCTGCCCCCAACCTCTGAACAAAATCCGTGATTAATNGGCCAATGAGCGATCCAGCATGTTGACATGAAAGAGACCGTCTCTAAATTCCGCATTCTGCGCCAATGCACGATGCTTTTTGTTAGCACTTTTGGAGGTGAATGTGATTATGAGGTTACCGTTCTCTTTTGCTTATCTGTGCATAACAGTACGACTATATAACCTCTGCCCCTGCCCCCAACCTCTGAACAAAATCCGTGATTAATNTCTTATCTGTGCATAACAGTACGACTATATAACCTCTGCCCCTGCCCCCAACCTCTGAACAAAATCCGTGATTAATAATTTATCGATCACACAAAATGCGAAATTGGTCATTCGGTGATAAAACATATATTCGTAAAAAATTCTGAGGTGATTGAAGTCACAAGCACGTTTTTACTTTCTTGAAGTTTTTTTATGTTCCGAATGTTTCTGGAAATAAGAACTGGACGAAATGAAACAAAGCTGTTCACAACTTTTGGTTTTGGATGCATTTACCGAGAATTAACACTGTTGACGTTCCTTTATAGGGACTGTTAAANCTGTTCACAACTTTTGGTTTTGGATGCATTTACCGAGAATTAACACTGTTGACGTTCCTTTATAGGGACTGTTAAAATATAACAGTATAATTTTATATATCAAAATACTAGCTTCACATTTTATTTGCAATGCAGATTTAAATATATACNTAAATATAACAGTATAATTTTATATATCAAAATACTAGCTTCACATTTTATTTGCAATGCAGATTTAAATATATACATCCGTGAAATGCACGTGATTACGTCTGTAAAGGGGCCGCGGTGGCAGAGCGGTTAGCTTGCTTGCCTTCCACCAAGGCGAACCGGGTTCAGCCCCCGGCCGGGTTACATTCGGATTTTTGCAAGTGGGAATCGTACCGAAAGATGCCACTGTTTGGCGGGTTTTCTCGGGGATTTCCCGTTTCCCCACCCTTTCATTCCTGCGCTGCTCCGTACTCACCTCTATCACCCTCATTGGCTCTTAACATCTTGCTGTTTTGAGCCGCCCAAATCTCTTCACTCACTCACTTACGTATGCAAATTTTGTGAGATACTGTTTTTGGACGCGAATATTTTGCGTGTGGTCAAATTTCTTATGATCGTTTTATTCGATTAGAGTAAAAGGGTTAAATAAAAACAGAATATTTCCGACTAGAAAGACTGTATTTCCCAAAAAATATTTCCCAGTATGAAAGAATACAAATAGTTTACTAAGCTTGTCATAATTTTCTCTTTATTGTAGAATCGATAACAGAATTTTATCCAGTCATTTTTTAAATTCCTCTGCCATAATTCAGAGAAGCGAATATAGTTCGACGTTACCATTGCGAGCGCTTTTATGAAAACTAAAACAAAGCGACATTAACGACAATAGATTAACCGAAATAATAGATACGTGCGTGTCGGTCTCTTTTACAACAAAACAAAAACGGCAGTTTATACCAACACGCGGCTCTGGGGCAAATAATTTATGAGAAGTTTAGAACGGAAGTTGCGATTATAAAATGCCTGCATTTAGGACGCGGTTTTATCATACAATTGCAGACTGTGGAGTGCATTTATACCTGAAGAACGTGGTATTTTCANTGCATTTAGGACGCGGTTTTATCATACAATTGCAGACTGTGGAGTGCATTTATACCTGAAGAACGTGGTATTTTCACGGTGTGTTCTGTCCACCTATGTATTTGCGGACAAAAATGTCGTAGACAAGAAAAATTAAGGTGACAGATATTGATTTCCTCTTCATGTTTGAGACGGGCCATATCTCTGTGACGTAGGTTAAAAACATGGCTACTAATATTTCTTTAAATATTTCACCAATGATGTCTCTGACGATATTCAAACATGAGTTGTATATTTCCTACTTGTATTTCCCTACACGTAGAAAATATCTGTAGAGAGAGTGAGGAAGGAAAAATTTGAGTTGGATAATATGTACGTTTCCGCAACTGTATTTCGCGTTCAAGGTCTCGAAACGCTTTGTCCATAAGGCCTACCCTTGCTCACTCACCATTGATCTTATCGCCTCTACCCACAAAACGCTTACTGGCGTACAATCCTTCCATCGACGACTCCCCCGAACGTGATCTTTAAGCCGTAATACTGTTTTTAATTACACTACAATGAAGATAAATGTATGATGAGTGTCTGAAGACAACTCTAACTCTCTGTTTAGAAAATTTGGCATCTAAAATTGACTGTGCAAACATCTGGTTTAGCCATTATCACACCCAAGAAATAATCCTTGTATACGAAATGAGTCCTTCAAAGCTGTATTTGGGCACGAAACGGTTCTTTAAAGCTTTCTTTGATCACGTACCACTACAAAATATCTAGCCATTTTTAACTACGGGTTTTTTTTACCAAAGCTCTGAAAGGCTTATCATGTGCCAGCCAGACGGAGCCCTAACTATAGAAGGAGAGTGGCATATAAAAAAGCCCTGCACTCTCAGTACAAAACGCAGAACTTACAAAAACAAAGTACAAACACTGCTTTGATGGCCAGAAAAGAACGATGTATGATGTTTATAAAAGAATAATATATANGTACAAAACGCAGAACTTACAAAAACAAAGTACAAACACTGCTTTGATGGCCAGAAAAGAACGATGTATGATGTTTATAAAAGAATAATATATATATTTTCTAACACTGTAGAATTTTTATATTTTATTTCTGTATTTAAATTGTTTATTTATTAATTATGGTTTATTCATTAATCCGTATTTAAACCTATTTCCATTCTGGATGCTTTAGGAAGCACATTTCGCTAAATTAACTTNTGCATTTAGGACGCGGTTTTATCATACAATTGCAGACTGTGGAGTGCATTTATACCTGAAGAACGTGGTATTTTCATGGTGTGTTCTGTCCACCTATGTATTTGCGGACAAAAATGTCGTAGACAAGAAAAATAAGGTGACAGATATTGATTTCCCCTTCATGTTTGAGACGGGCCATATCTCTGTGACGTAGGTTAAAAACATGGCTACTAATATTTCTTTAAATATTTCACCAATGATATCTCTGACGATATTCAAACATGAGTTGTATATTTCCTACTTGTATTTCCCTACACGTAGAAAATATCTGTAGAGAGAGTGAGGAAGGAAAAATTTGAGTTGGATAATATGTACGTTTCCGCAACTGTATTTCGCGTTCAAGGTCTCGAAACGCTTTGTCCATAAGGCCTACCCTTGCTCACTCACCATTGATCTTATCGCCTCTACCCACAAAACGCTTACTGGCGTACAATCCTTCCATCGACGACTCCCCCGAACGTGATCTTTAAGCCGTAATGCTGTTTTTAATTACACTACAATGAAGATAAATGTATGATGAGTGTCTGAAGACAACTCTAACTCTCTGTTTAGAAAATTTGGCATCTAAAATTGACTGTGCAAACATCTGGTTTAGCCATTATCACACCCAAGAAATAATCCTTGTATACGAAATGAGTCCTTCAAAGCTGTATTTGGGCACGAAACGGTTCTTTAAAGCTTTCTGTGATCACGTACCACTGCAAAATATCTAGCCATTTTTTAACTACGGGTTTTTTTTACCAAAGCTCTGAAACGCTTATCATGTGCCAGCCAGACGGAGCCCTAACTATAGAAGGAGAGTGGCATATAAAAAAGCACTGCACTCTCAGTACAAAACGCAGAACTTACAAAAACAAAGTACAAACCCTGCTTTGATGGCCAGAAAAGAACGATGTATGATGTATATAAAAGAATAATATATATATTTTCTAACACTGTAAAATTTTTATGTTTTATTTCTGTATTCAAATTGTTTATTTATTAATTACAGTTTATTCATTAATCCGTATTTAAACCTATTTCCATTCTGGATGCTTTAGGAAGCACATTTCGCTAAATTAACTTCNGTTTATTCATTAATCCGTATTTAAACCTATTTCCATTCTGGATGCTTTAGGAAGCACATTTCGCTAAATTAACTTCCCTCAATTACGACAGTCATAATACCTTTTCTACAGAAGTTGTATGTAATAAAGAATTTCTAATAATGTTAACACATATTTTTAATAATTGATTTTAAATACTCCCATTTCATCCAGCAAAATAAAACACTTTAATAAATAAAACGATTCTATATAAACTGAAATGATAATATTTTTAACATTACTAGCAATACTTTTTCATCTACCACTATAATTATTATTATGATTGTCCCTCTTGATAACGTTCCCTTGCAAAATATCTTTCTGAAGCATCCTAAATTTCCATACGTTTAAAATTTTAGTTTTAAAACTAATNTAACGTTCCCTTGCAAAATATCTTTCTGAAGCATCCTAAATTTCCATACGTTTAAAATTTTAGTTTTAAAACTAATAAAAATCAAGTTATTTTACAGCATTTAAATAAGTGAATTCCAGCAAAACAGTTTACATTTTTACAAATGTATGCAANGAAAATCAAGTTATTTTACAGCATTTAAATAAGTGAATTCCAGCAAAACAGTTTACATTTTTACAAATGTATGCAATATTTTTTCATATCCAATATAATTCTTACTTTTCTTACAATTTTAACAGTAAACTGAAAAATTACTTTGGTGCGGCCACAAAATGTTTTGTAGTTATTCACCATACGAAATTTTTCTTTGGTGAACACAACTTTTTTTGTAGCCAACACAAAATAAATTATTAGGGGTCATAAAAGTTAAATGGTTAAATAATAAAAAATAATGATTTTTAGCACAAAAAACGTTTGTTGAGGAGAATACCAACACTTTGTAACAGTCACGAAGTGTTTTTATTCGCTGTTTCTGTGTACTGCTTGTTAATGAGTTCTGCTTCCAATGGAATATTAAAACCTAATTTGAAAAAAAGCATGGCAATAAATAATTCAAAATACTTAAATGAGCTGCAAAAATTTTAAGTCAGACCTTTTTGCGTATTCATTCAAAATTAAAAAAAAAATACTAAGATTGAGTTTAAAATTATTGTTCATGTTAATAGAATGACATGAAGCTTGTAAATATGTTATGCTTTTCGAACGATGCTAAGAGCCGCCCAAATCTCTCCAATCCACACAATGATCATATTTTTTGAAAAGAGACTTTTATGATAAAATGAATCTTAAAATTTGTTCTAAACAATTTAATTGAAGTAGATGGAAAATGTAGATGTGAGGACATGTGCTGCGGACTAAGGCACCGAGACGCCGCTGCCATCTTGGATTCCACCATCTCGTGTGTACTTGATATTGTACTTTGTGGCCATCTTGTTTCCAGCCGCTATATTGTTTTCGTCTGGTATCTTGTTTCCGACCTCCATTTTGATTTCGCCTGCAGTCTTGTTTTTCAGTTACTCACCTTCGCATCTGTTGCATGCGCTCCACATCATATAGTGCTCTGGTCGTCCGTTAGAGTTCACCACTGGAGCTGGTAGTGTTGTTTATTGCTGCTAGAGTGTACTTCTGTCATCCGCCATCTTGTTTTAACTTGTCCTTCTTTCAGCATTCGCCTGCTAGAGGCGCGCTGGTGTTGCTCTGGCTCGGCTGCCATGTTGTTTCTGGAGTTGCCTGCTAGGGGTGCTGCTTTTTTTATTTAATTTTCACAGAACTCAAAATATTGTCCGCAAAAAGGCTGGCTTTGAACTGCCTTACCTAAGGTTGCCAGCTTGTTGGACGTCCTAGCCTACTTAGCTATCGATATATATGCTGTGACAATGGTTTAAAATAACTTGATGTAATATTATGTGTAAAGNTCCTAGCCTACTTAGCTATCGATATATATGCTGTGACAATGGTTTAAAATAACTTGATGTAATATTATGTGTAAAGGAAAATTTTTTTTTATGATTTAAGTTTTTATTGCCATGGTTATTCCACAATAAGAATGCGTAATAATAATATTTTTATCAATTTTTCTCAAAACTATTTTTCTTATAAAAAACTATAAAATTATATACTTAAAAAAAATTTTTTTTTAATTTTTTTTTTGTTTTTATATTCCATTTTTTTTTTCATTAAAAACATTTCTTTTTCTTGTTCTGGTCATCAGTCCTCCCCCCAGCACATCCCCCCTCTAACCCTTCATGACCCTCATTTACCTCTGTCCCCCCACCGCAACTTACTATCCAACATCACCACCCACTCATTCCCCCAAAACCACACTTTAACCACCCCTCCATCACAACACATATCTTTTTTATCATTGACTAGTTTGGCAGAGCTAGTCAGGCACCTTCGCTAACCCCCTCCATTGCACTCTATACCAGCATATGAAAGGCCTCAGAACCTAGTATCCTGCATGCTGCTACCGTCTTCGTCACATACTCGCCTTAAACAATACAGTTTATTTCTCGTCTGGAATTTTCTCATCGCCAAGCAGCAGATGTTTGCATGCTCTCCGAGTGGGCAGAAAATAATTTCGGCGATCGTCGCGTACGGTAGGCTAGAGTCACTTGTGGTCCTAGATGCAGATAACGAGCAGCCCTTTATACCAAAAAAGTTTCTGCTGACATACACACCACGAAGTTCGGTACGTGTACAAGATACTTCCAGCCTACTTGCAGCAAGACGAATATATTCGCGACTACCTGCCCTGCAAGGAGTGTTTCGAAGGCTGCACCACTTCTGTTCCGAACACTCCTCATTCCCGCAGCTGGTGCAAGTCGCTATGTCGCAAAGCAGCAGCAGCCACCCCTGTCAACACCTCCTACATCGACGAAGTGTCTGCACAGCGAAAAACATGAATGGCTCTGCAGACCAAGATACTGCCGAATTCATGCAGCTAATCGCATTCTGTTTCTGCCCCAGCACCAGCACCACCTTCACCTCGACGACATGCGACGATTGGCTTCCAGCACATGAGGGACCCAGGCAGCCCACTATAGCCTCCAGCAGCAGTTGGTTGACACTCGCCACAGCTACTCTCATCACACCGTCACCACGGACGGTATTCGATGCACGAGGTGATGTACACCAACTCCTTCGAGTCAGGTATGGTTAAGTGTTATCCCAACGCCATCCCCAGGTTCTGGCGAGTGGAGTACTGTACTGGCTAGGCGACCCACGGTATGANTTTAAGTGTTATCCCAACGCCATCCCCAGGTTCTGGCGAGTGGAGTACTGTACTGGCTAGGCGACCCACGGTATGAGGATGCTGTGGAAAAACACAGAAGCCTGTGATGGTGTGAATCATTCCCGCCGNCTGGCTAGGCGACCCACGGTATGAGGATGCTGTGGAAAAACACAGAAGCCTGTGATGGTGTGAATCATTCCCGCCGTAACAATGCCATAGTGCCTGCGTACAACCCGAGAATCATGAATGCCGAAAGCAAGTCAAAAGTGTATTTCATGGACAGAATCCAGTGCGATGGTGCAGCCNCAACCCGAGAATCATGAATGCCGAAAGCAAGTCAAAAGTGTATTTCATGGACAGAATCCAGTGCGATGGTGCAGCCTGTGCAGTGTACAACATGAGGCCAGACGTAACCCTACTTTGCAGCACCAACGATCTGTTGGAGCTGAACAAGGGTGAACACTCATCATACAAGAAGGCATCCAGCATATCGACTACGATATACGACGAGGAGGGCATGAAACAGTGCTTCGCTTCGGTGAAGAATATAATGGCGAGACAGCATAGACTCCTACCGGACGAAGAAACTGACTAAAATTTTTGCGTTCGTCGAGCGGACACGACTTGTCGCAGACTAGCGTGGGAGGTAAAGACAAGCTCACCAAATGAAGACGGGGAAGAACAGTGGATAATAACAAACAATGTAAAGAAAATCACACACAAAATATTTGTCACGTGGTCGGAAATACTCGCCGCTTGTATTAGCGTGAAGATGATGAGGTTTCCTTATGGAACTACAGACGTGACCACAAGACGACTCGAGAACCAACTCCAGGAATTGAAAGGACCTGTGACTATGCCCGGCGGTAACTTATAAAAGGGAAATTGTGTGTAAAAAATATATGCAAACAAAATACATAACTTTTTTAAAATGTAATTACCTTTATGGCTATTACTTACTTTCAAAAGAATTTGCAACGCGTTAAATTTTGCAGTCAGTGCTGCAATGCTCCGCTGCTTTTTGAAAGGCCAAGCGTGAACTTTTGGTGAGGGGATTTGACGCACTGGCTGCCAATCACTGCTGAAAATAAAATGAAGGAAGTTGGTAACTTTGAATTTTGGCATGTACACGCGACAAAAAATNGCTGCCAATCACTGCTGAAAATAAAATGAAGGAAGTTGGTAACTTTGAATTTTGGCATGTACACGCGACAAAAAATGATACAGCAATTACTTAATTAAAAATATCAATCTAGAATAAAAAACTATAAATCCCGTTGACAAAGTAAATTTAACCTGTTAATTGCTTAATAAAAGTTGTACTTCAAAACATAACATACCTGCGCGAAAAAAAATCTCGAAGCAAAATAGAAGGTGACAGTGATTCTTCAAACTCTCTCACTAAACGCAAAATGGCGACAAAGCATAAGGGTACTCTGATATGCAGACGGGAAGCCCTGATATCCGAGTGAGAGATTTCAGCACGCTCCATCCTTTAATATAATGCACGGGAGTACCTAGCAACACCGCCAATCTTTGTTAGGCATTATACTGCAGACTTCCTTCTCTTATTCTGGGATGTAACTCCGTCGTGTGCACACAAAGGTATCGGTACTAGACTCATTGACAGTAAATATGCAAGTAATGTGTTAGTAAAAAAGATGTTTGTATTCATATATAAATAATTTGCTCATAGCTTTAAATACGTTATATAAATATGCTGATTTATTACTTTAGCATATAGCATTATATTAAAAAAAAGGCACATAACTGTAGAGCGTTAGTATTGATAGTTTTTATTTTATTTTGTGATGGCAAAATTTATTAAGTTTTATTTTACACAAAATAACTTTCTGCTACATAGTGACATGTTTGAATTGTGAGAGAGTTTAATTTGTGGCAGTAGTTACACAGGATTTTGTTGGTATAAAATATAATAATGTAACTATTTTTTTTAACAATTAGCATTACCCCCAATTTTTTTAATTATTGTTGTTAACCTGTTGTGACCACATTATTTATATTATTCGTACCCGTATGTTGCATGTTTTTTGCTGAAATCTTCCGCATGGAGGGCGGCCATATCAACGTGGGAACTTCGGGGGGTTTCCATCTTCTTTCGTCTCCCACTGTCTCTGGGGTTAGTACAATACCGTCGCTAGGTTTACATTTTGGGTTTTGCAGCAAGTATTTTACCATTCGGAAGTCTGGATTAAAGCATGAGAGGATGCATAGACATAATGCCTTTAGAAAAGAGGAGAAAGTCTTTGTGAAGTGTGGGACGCAGATTGGGCGCCAGAATAACTTGGAACGTCATCTGAGGAACTGTAACGANAGAAAGTCTTTGTGAAGTGTGGGACGCAGATTGGGCGCCAGAATAACTTGGAACGTCATCTGAGGAACTGTAACGAAACAATCCGGCAGAAAGCAGCTGGCAATTGCAAATTGTGAAATGCACCATTTGCCAACGCGAGCGATGCTCGAAGACACGTAAAGCGGCGTAAATTTAATCCGGGGAAGAAGATGTTTCCTTGTGACGACTTCGGCAAGGAATATTCCAGGGCAGACAAGCTGAAAGAACATGCAAAGGAGTGTGTAGGCCCGGTACACTTACCAGCGAAGAAGGCCAGACGTGATGGTTCCACCCAGTAGGAGCCATTGTCAATACCAGCACCAGCACCAGAACCTCAGCCAAGGATCGCAGTGGGGCCAGACAGCCAACGGACTACGGATATATGATGGCGGAGACTACCTTTAGGGGCAACGTGAAGATATGCATTACAGAAAATACGAGCGAAGAGTACAAAGTTGTGCGCATGTACATTTAGGGAGCGAAGAAAAACTTATCTGATCAGCTGCGGGAAGAAATAATGGAAAACGGGTCAACTAAAATCAGTTTGTTTCTGGAGTGCGACTATGGCAAACCTAAACCCCACGAAGATGAAGTTCAGCGAGCCTTCGAGACCAAAAATGTTCCTGTGTATAATGAATATGATAGGAAGAAGCTGTGGCAGCCAGTTTGATAAATATTTGCCAGGAGGAGGAGTCGATGACAAAGGGATATGGATGGACACTCACAGCAGTGAACAGNCCAGTTTGATAAATATTTGCCAGGAGGAGGAGTCGATGACAAAGGGATATGGATGGACACTCACAGCAGTGAACAGAATGTAGCGCAGAAGAAATAAATTGGACACACTGCGCGCATCCAGCTATATTTATTTGCAAGCGCCAATGAAATACAAGTACGCAGTGATAAACCCGTAAAAACGAGGATAACGAGTGCTTCAAGTTGGCCGTACTCACAAGATACATTGAAGGAGCACACCCTGAGGTAGAAGGCAAACGCTACAGAGAACTGTAAAACAAGGTCAACTTTGATGACGTCGAGTTCCCCACACCTCTGCGCCAAATTTCTAAATTTTAGTAACAAAATCCTGGAGTGACAGTATATGTATTTATTCTCAATGATGAAATGAAGCTGGCACCAAGACGAGTCTATGATGAAGAGAAGCCCTTACATATCAACCTTTTCCTTGCCACCGAAGACAATGCACATTTCACGTATATATTAAAAAATGTTCTCGCCTGATGCGGGCTAAAATGACAGCCCACGAAGAAAGATTACACATTTACAAAAGGTGCTTCACATCCTGNTTTCTCGCCTGATGCGGGCTAAAATGACAGCCCACGAAGAAAGATTACACATTTACAAAAGGTGCTTCACATCCTGCCAAGACATTGCACGAGTGGCAGAAAATAAAGGCGTAGAGATGTTAGCAGAGCACAAAAAGTATTGCAGCCCTCGCGCTCCGGCACGGATTGAGATGCCAAACTGCGACCAGCATGGAAGAAGACCAACCNCAAAAAGTATTGCAGCCCTCGCGCTCCGGCACGGATTGAGATGCCAAACTGCGACCAGCATGGAAGAAGACCAACCGGTGATTATTTCGTATAACGTATCCAAATCACCAAAAAAACATTACATTACGTATCCAATGATACATAAAATNAGACCAACCCTCAAATTTAAAAACAATCGTATTGCAGACAAGATGCACATCGTCGTCTATGCAGATCTCGAGGCCATGCTCCTGCCCTTTCGAACCTGCCAGGCCGACACCCCGATATCCAGCTAGCACTCTTACCATAAGCACGAGGCATACAGTTTTTGCTATAGCGTTAAGATAGATAATATCATCATACCGGCTGCCAAAACAACATGTCTGGCAACGGGGCAAATAATTTACACTAGGGAAGATATTGCTATGAAATTTATCGAGGTAATTTTTTATGTTAGAAATACAGTNCGGGGCAAATAATTTACACTAGGGAAGATATTGCTATGAAATTTATCGAGGTAATTTTTTATGTTAGAAATACAGTAAAGGAAATTTATGAAACAATTGAACCCATGAAGTCGCTCAGCAACTTGGAACTATCGAATCACGCCACGGCCGATACCTGCTACTGCGAAGGAAAATTCACCTATAACAAATTTAAGGTAATGGACCACGACCACTTCACAGGAAACTACATCGGGGCCTCCTGCAATAGCTGCATAAAACTCCGCCACCGTCAAAAATGATTGCCTGAATTATTCCTCAACTTGATGTATGACGAGAACTTCATTATAAAACATATGGGCTACGACGAAGAAAATATAGTCATCCTCCCGCATACAGAAGAGAAATAAATCACGTTTACGAAATCGCTGGTGGAGAGATTCACCTTACAAATTACAGACAACTTCCGCTTCATGACCACCAGCCTCGCCGCCCTCGCCGAAAATCTGCCGAGAGACAAGCAGAAAAATATAGCAAAGTTGTTCAGCCCAGACGAGCTGGAATTAGTTGGGAGTAAGGGTGTATTCCCCTATGATTAAATAGACGGCCTTCAGAAACTTGATGAGACACAGCTGCCCACCATTGATAAATTTTACAACAGATTGAAGGACATGGCCATACGTGAAGAAGATTACGCTCTTGCACTTAAAGCCTGGGAAAATTCGACTGTGGGAAACTGGAAGATTATTCTAATATTTATTTAAAACAGATTCCGTACTGATTTCCGATTTATTTGAAAATTTCAGGAAACTGTGCCTCGAAACATTCGGCCTGGACTGTGTCCGTTACGTGAACGCGCCGGGCTTCTTGTTTGATGCCATGTTGAAGGACACCAAAGTCCAGTTGGAACTACTACCGTATTACGACAAATACCTTTTCATCGAAGAACGCATAAGAGATGGAGTGGTCCGGTGTGTCAAGCGCCATGGAATAGCAAATAACATGTATATCTCGTCTTCATATGATGCCAGAAAGCCCCAGTCCTCTTCCAGTACGTAAACGCAAACAGTTTACATGTGTGGTCAATGTCTCTGCCCCTCCCCGACCCTGAATTTCAGTGGGTGAGCACCGGAATCGATGTCACGGTGGTGCCAGATGATGGTATATTTGGCTACGCGCTGGGGGTGGATGTAGAATACCCTGCGGTACTCCACGACGCGCTCAAAGACCTCCCATTCTTGCCCATTAACAAATGTGCTCCAAGTGGCCAGACCAAAAAACCATATTGTACACTGCATCAACATGAAGCAAGCAATATAACTTGGACTCAAAATAACCAAAATGCATCGTGTGCTGCAATTCGAGCAAGACATTTGCTCAAATCCTGCACCGACCCCAACACTGAAAAAAGGCAGGCAGCCGCAATATTGTTGGAAAAGATTTTTTTGAGCTGATGAACAATGCAACATTAGGTAAATTATTGGATAATAAGAGGAAATGCCAAGTCATGGAATTAGTATAAAATATAATAATATGAAAAAATATTTCAAAGCCTACCTTCAATATTTTATTATAAAGACCTATCCATAATGAAAATGGAAAAATAATCAATATTGTTAGCTAAACCCATTTACGCCGGTTTTTCAGTGCTCGACTTGTCGAAAACAGTAATGTATAGGTTCCATCACGATGTTATGAGAAAGAAGTGCAAAGACAATATAAATATCCTCTACACAGACACCGACTCATTAATTTATGAAATTGAAGCACAGGATTATTACGAATACCTGGCTGCAGACCCCACACTCGTGGAAGAGATGGATTCCACGCCTACCCACCCACTCATCCCTGTTACTCCACAACCAACAGGAAAGTGGTGGGGAAATTCAAATATGAATGTAGTGGCGAACTGATGAGCGAGTTTGTAGGGCTGTGTATCAAAATGTATAGTTATATATGTGGCGGCAAAGTAACCAAGAAGGCAAAAGGAGTCCAGAAGTGAAGTCTGAAAAATAAAATTACATTTGAAGAAAATTACATTTGAAGACTACAAAAGAGTGTTGAAGCAGCAGCATGTCATGCATGTATACAATTAATAACATAAGATAATACCACGACAAAGTTTACACCCAGTGCATGAGCAAAGTCGCGCTCACATGGCAGGACGGCAAGATACGGATATTGGACGGTGCATTACTGACAGCCATATGAATATGAGAATTTAAAAAAAAATTATATACATTATCATTATCATTAGAGCCTATCTTTAATCCTTCTCTTCTTCTATTCTTCAAAAGGAGAGAAGAAGAGAAGAAGAAAAGGAGAGAAGAAGAGAAGAAGAGAAGAAAGAATGAAGATAAGCATAACAATTTTTCTATCCAATATNTATAGTAATCTCGGATAGAAATTAGGAAGAGAAGAAGATAAGAAGAAAAGGAGAGAAGAAGAGAAGAAGAGAAGAAGAGAAGAAAGAATGAAGATAAGCATAACAATTTTTCTATCCAATATAAGCATATGGTGNAAGAGAAGAAGAGAAGAAGAGAAGAAAGAATGAAGATAAGCATAACAATTTTTCTATCCAATATAAGCATATGGTGTTGTATCTATGTAAATCTTAATTGATCTAGCTACTATTGACTGATGCAACAGTACATGCATGATGTATTTATCTATAATATCAGGTGTGATATTTTTTCTAGTGACATGCTAGAGCACATGAAAGAGCAATTTTTCATGTTGCCAGGTGTTTCACTTTTAGTCTGATGATGATGGTTGAGATAAATAGTATTTGCAACTTTANGCAATTTTTCATGTTGCCAGGTGTTTCACTTTTAGTCTGATGATGATGGTTGAGATAAATAGTATTTGCAACTTTATAATTTATTATTAATATCGGGCTTATTGAAGCTCTTAGCTAGGTGGGGGAGGGGGACTAGCCTTGTAGAAATAACGTGTCTTTCCCTGGTTGTTGGGTGAATGCGAGCGGGATGCATAGATGTCAAATCAGAAGCGATTTCACCTTCCCTGCATCTACCAGCTATAAAAATATCATTTTTTTTCCCCCTGGGGGCATGGGCGTAAGTGTTAAATCTGAAGCGATTTTACTCCAGACTATATACCCTCAACTAAACATAATGATTCACTTTTTGTGAATATGATTACTGTTTTTACAGCACGCACGAATGTATGGGTCCTAACGCACCACTATAGATGTCATCATGAGAGAGATTTTGCCACCACCAGCAATTTTGTCTATAGATTGATGCAACTAGTATTTCACTTCGGCAATTTCGCTTGTGCACACCTGCACGGGGATTTGGGGCTTCAACTTCTGTTTGNATGCAACTAGTATTTCACTTCGGCAATTTCGCTTGTGCACACCTGCACGGGGATTTGGGGCTTCAACTTCTGTTTGGGCCTCCGACCACCATGGCTTAAAGATAATACCTTGGGGTTCCAACCCTTACCTTTTACCGGGGTTGTGGGGGTGAAATATTTTTTAGTTGTGACATCTTGGCTCATTGTAACCACTTGAGGCGGTATTGTTAATATCCGCTCTATCTATATACTTATTTTCTGTTCTTCTTCTTTATTCACAATTCTTGTGTTCACTTACTTTCTGCTGTTTTCTTTATTCTTGTTGTTTCTTCTAACCACTGTGTTCATTTTTCTTAGGTTGTATAATTTTTGGCATTGCAACCCGCCTGTACAGCTCATTCTTGCAGCACAGTGGAGATTTAAAATATACGTTTTATATCTCTGTAGTACTGTAAGTGTGTACTGTATTGCTCTTTCCCCAGTCAGAGACCTGCACGCATGGTTGCTTTACGAGCCATGCGGGTGGTAAAGTGGGAGGGCAACGCCGATAATTAGACCAGTTCTAGACCGAAGGATGGATGAGCAGTTCCATACCAAAAGATGGATGACTGGTTCCAAACCGAAGGATGGGTGACCAGCACAAGAAAAAGAAACGTCTTTAATNTCCATACCAAAAGATGGATGACTGGTTCCAAACCGAAGGATGGGTGACCAGCACAAGAAAAAGAAACGTCTTTAATTAAAAATTATATGAAAATGAAAACCGGATAAAAAACTAAAATAATATACGTATTAAATTTTTAAATACATATTTTCATAATTTTAATAAGAAAAATTATTTAAGTAAAGTGACTAAAATATTACTTTTACACATTCTTATTATAATCATATATAATCATGACATTGAAAACTTACATTCTTTTAAATATAATTTTTTCCCATTTACATGATATTATACATACTTATTTTAAACCCTTTTCCCTGCACATGTCCCGATAGCTTAGTCGGCTAGGGTGTCCACCATGCTGGCGACCCAGACTCGGCCCCGCCCTACTTCTGTATATATTTTGAGATCTGTGAAATTTAAATAAAAAAGCAGCACCCCTAGCAGGTAAAAGTTGAACGAAGGACAAGTGGAAACCAGATGGCGGATGACAGTGGCACGCTCTAGCATCAATAAACAAAATTACCTCCACCAGTGGTGCACTTTAGCAGATGACAAGAGAACTATGGCACTCGAAATGCATGCAACAAATGCGAAGGTGAGTAACAAGGAAACAAGATAGGAGAAAAGAACATGGCGGCTGCAAACAAGATGGTGGGCATAAACAAAACGGTGGGTGGAAACAAGATGGCGGATGAAAACAAAATGGCAGCAGGAAACAAGATGGCCGACAAAGGTTAAAGTTAATGACACACAATATGGCAGAATACAAGATGGTAATGTTGCCTTGGTNAATGACACACAATATGGCAGAATACAAGATGGTAATGTTGCCTTGGTACGTCAACCCCCAGCCCTTGTCACAAACCTACATTTTCCATCTTCTAATACAAATTCAAATATTTGCGCTAAAAAGTGCAATAATATTGGTTCAGTATTTTTATCAATTTACCGCAGGTATCGTGTCTCGAATCCTAAATCCATATAAAAATTTAGAAAAAAAATTGGCTCTTGAACGGTTTTACTATGTCACTGTAATTGCTACTTCCATGAAATTTTTTTGTTTTTTGCGTTGGGGTCCCTTTTTTGCTATTTGAGTTGTCCTATTATTTGAAAATTAATTTCACATTTGACTTTGGCGTATTTCTGCCTTTATTTCTAAATTTAGTAAAATTATATTTGCTGCAGATATTCTATCTTTACGCGAGATACACTAGTGGGGTCGGACTTGTTGGACAGTACAAAAAAATTTCCTCANGCTGCAGATATTCTATCTTTACGCGAGATACACTAGTGGGGTCGGACTTGTTGGACAGTACAAAAAAATTTCCTCAGTTGGCCAAACACAGCGAAATTATTACTTTGCGTATATGAAGTCCTAAAACTTTATAATTATTGCATACCAGCCCAGTATGCTTCACTTGCAGCCTGCTAACATATCTTGGCAATATAGCGCCTCATTTCATTTTCTCTTACGTCCATGAATGCCGTCTCGATTTTGTTTCCCTTATAATCTCGTTCAGGACATGCAACCGTACTCTCGCTCGTATAATCTTATTCCTTATTTTATCCCGTCACACGGTAAGCTTCATCCTCAAATACTCCGTATTCGCGACATAGTTTATCCCATCTCCACAGTTCAGCTGCATTTGTGTGTCTGTGTACATCACCTGTCTCTTCACCATCTTCTTTCACGCCACTCAAAGTCTGTTTTTTTCAATGCAGTATAAACTCGCAACGTATACATTTTTGTTGACAGTATTATTCTTCCACTTTGATACTAGATGCATAAAAAAGGAATATTAATATGTTACGACCCCGCATATTTTGGAATAAAAATATCTCATGGTTTGCATATGTCTACGAAAAGAAAGAAAGTCAGTTCGGCGTAGTCACAAGATGTAAATTAGGCTCGGCTTTCCTTCAACGTCGTGTATTACTAAAATAAACCTCAAAATCCCTAAATTAGTTTACCTTCTAATAGAAAAAAATATTAAAATACATTTTTAAGTAATGGATATCAAAACCAGTTCGCGATTTACTGAACACTTTCACAAATCAAACTGGAAAAAAATCACTTATAAAAGCGCAAGCAAAAATGTTAAAATATTTTAAAAAAATTGTAGCTTTTTTCAATTTCCTACAGTCGCCATAACATCCCATCCAATCTCCACCATGATGCTGCACATTTAAACCCTTTCAGACCCAATTAAATTTACCTTTTTAGGTGTTGCAAACAAATAGTTTTATTATACGTTCTGTAATTACTTTGACACAACACTTATATCGTTGCCACAGCCAATGAACTGTAGGCTATATGTTTGGCTACAGTTATATGAACCAATTATGTTCTAGACAAGTAAGACGGTTTGCGAATCATTTACCCACAGGTTAATATCATTGGTCATTGAGCTTCGCAGTGTGCAGTACACGCGAGAAGTTACCTATAGGTGCGTTATGTACACAATTGCGTTCACTGGGTCTGAATATGGTAACAAGGACGAGGAAGGGGTGGGAAGCAATAACTACACATTAAACAAACAAAACAATAAGATAAATGTGACACTTGAACTTTCGTCCCCTAGAGTGGAGCGGGTGTAACCACTAATGAACAACAAACTGTTTGGTTAGTTGTGAACATGTATTTGTGGAGTTACGAGAAATTCTTATTACATCACTGTACGTTCAAATTATAAATATTTGACAATACGAAACAAACACTTAATGTGTTACAATTTTACATCGCCGGTCAACACCCTAGACTGTAGACGTGAGGATAACGCAAAATAACAAGGAACTATTTCCTTATTTCCTTCACACAAAACAAATCCATCATTGCAGTCACATAAGCCGAGAGAATTCCCCTCGCCAACCACAAATAGTGTTGGTATTGCTCTATAGCATACTCTCGTACAACCATCCACCAACACAGCAAGCCGAGGGTATTCCCCTCACCGTGCACCCTAAGGTGCAGGTATTGCTTGTCCACACACAACTAAAGGCACTAAAGTCTCTACTCTCCCCACCAACACTGGGAGATGCAGGTAGTCCTTGTCCTGACTCACACAATCCAAATTACAAAAAAACCTATTGACAACATTAGTCAAATACAGTGGCTCACAACGTTTCTCTTTCTAGTTCCTCCGTAACCCTACTTTCTCTAGACGAACTACTAACTTGCCACTGAGTCCCTTCCACATAAAGGTAACTTCGGAGCAACTCCTTCTGTTTTACCCTGTCTAGGGAACGAAAGTCTAAGTCCCTNTCTACTCTCCCCACCAACACTGGGAGATGCAGGTAGTCCTTGTCCTGACTCACACAATCCAAATTACAAAAAAACCAATTGACAACATTAGTCAAATACACAGGCTCACAACGTTTCTCTTTCTAGTTCCTCCGTAACCCTACTTTCTCTAGACGAACTACCAACGTGCCACTGATGCCCTTCCACATAAAGGTAACTTCGGAGCAACTCCTTCTGTTTTACCCTGTCTAGGGAACGAAAGTCTAAGTCCCTNTCCCTTCCACATAAAGGTAACTTCGGAGCAACTCCTTCTGTTTTACCCTGTCTAGGGAACGAAAGTCTAAGTCCCTCTTCTCCGCTAAGTTCACACTCCCGCAATGCAAAACTGCAATATCCAGTGTGAATGTCCGCCCAATATTAAGTCCAATATTCCAGGAAGTGAATGCAAATTCCCAACTCCCTTCCGCTAGAAAGGAAGTTCCTTAATTCTGCTGACCCAATATTTTCTAAGTCCAAACTTATCTCTGCCAGAAACCAAGTTCCTCACTTAATTCTGAATAATTATTCTAAGCCCCGACACTGCACTGCCAGAGGCAAAGTGCATAATTTCTGTCTGCAGGAATATTGTAAGTATCGCTTCGCCAGTGAGGAATTAACAGAGTTCAGAGTCATACTTAACTGGTGCTTCATTAGGCCGACGTGCGCGCAGCGCCTCCACAGCTGCGAACCGAGTCCGGAACTCTGCGACGATCTCTCCTTCCCCAGCTCGCCAGGCTCCTTATATTCCCAGCCTACGCCCCTCCCGCGTAACCCGGCCCAATATTCGCAGGCCAGGCCTCCAGAACAATCACAACCACAGTACCACGTCAACAGCCAATTACAAGCTTTGCACCGATGACATAATTGTTCTCCAGTTACGATACGCGTGCAGGCCAAACGCCTTCCAAGCTGCGGGCTANAGCTTTGCACCGATGACATAATTGTTCTCCAGTTACGATACGCGTGCAGGCCAAACGCCTTCCAAGCTGCGGGCTACAGCCCGCCATATATGTGTGTACTGCAGATAGAGGAAACGACAGGGGTTGAGGGTTTTGCTAGGTTAACTCTTCGTGGAGCGATTCTTTGCTCGTTTGCTGGGAAATACGAGAAGAACTAATGTTNGAGGGTTTTGCTAGGTTAACTCTTCGTGGAGCGATTCTTTGCTCGTTTGCTGGGAAATACGAGAAGAACTAATGTTAACCCTGCCCATCAAGTGATGGTACCACGTTTAACGTGTGATGCTCTATCCGTTGCCAAATATAGTGAGCCTTTTGCGCAAATAAGCCGTTGAGGAAAGAATAACGGTAAATAAAACTGCATTTCAGATCTGCTCTCCTTAAATACAATAATATAAAAAATCTCATTAAGCCACGAACTTTGCAGATATAACAGGAATATTTTTATTGACCTTTAAAACATAAAATGGTGGTTCCGGAAAAGAATAGAGCATTCACTCTGTTATATTATACTGTTACAAGACGCCTGATGGGCCTATCCGAGTTAGTGAGGGATTAAGGTCTTAATAAAATAATTGAACTTAATTTGATTTTAATTTGATTTTTATTTATTTACACTACTATTATTTACAGCATTAATCTGTATATCTCCACTATTACTGCTTCTACATCTCAATAAGCAGAGTATTTAATGTATATCTTAACTCTGATTAAAGTCCTTCTCAATGTCCGTATTTTGTTACAGTCCTTCAACTCATACTCATCATAAAACATGCGCAGTCTACCTGTTATCATATAAAATGTCTTGTCACGCACATGTACTCCCGTTGGTCACTTCTTTCGCCTCTCGTTGCTCTTCTCGCTCGTCGTATATCGCTCAAGGTTGCGCAATCGCCCGAGCCCCAACGCGCTTTTGTAGTATCAGCAGCGAAGATCTGAAACATTCCGCGCCCTCCCGATTCACGTTAAGGAGAAACTAGGTCATTAACCAGAAAATTCTTCAGGCAAACGCAGAAGATCAATGGCCTGAAGGTGAGGAGCGCGCAAGTCGCAAGACGGCTGTCGCGGCAACCACGCGCGGCGGCAAGCCTGTGTGAGTTGGTCTCTGCCTTCACCGCCCGATCTCGGGTTGCTTGCGTGACCTCCACGCATTTCCGCTATCGCAAGGTAAAAGTAGTTTCGCAACTTGCCTGCAATGACCGAATTTTATAACCAGCAAGAAATTGAAAAACAAAATATTTTGCGTTTGTTACACAAAATTAGTTGTCCGAGAAAAATATATCTGACTCTATGTCTCATAACACTGCCATTCGTCCCTGTCAAAATACATTTTTAAAGTTTTTATAACACCAGTAGTTAATATTTAAAGAAAAATGTAGATCATGACAAACATAGGAATATTTTTTNTTTTAAAGTTTTTATAACACCAGTAGTTAATATTTAAAGAAAAATGTAGATCATGACAAACATAGGAATATTTTTTAAACACACGTTTCAAATTACCGAAGGTAATGAAAAATAAAATAATCTGTCCATGGATGAAGTTACGTATGTTTTTGGAAGTTGTGTTATTGGCTGAATGTCTTGCCGTGAATTTAGGCAATAATTTTCGTAAATTAACCGGATCCGGATTAGCACCTACAAGCGAAAATAATTTCTTGTAAACTTCCTAAATTGAATTGGAAGTTTTTAACTCATGCATCGTATGGAAATAATGCCACACATCTGGCAACAAATATGGAATATTAAACGTCGCTACTATGCAAAGATGGGAAGTTTCCTACCCATTTTACTGTTCCTGAGCAAATGTAGGAACGCTAGCATGATTGAAAGAGCAATAACATTACCATTTGCGATTTCTCACTCTACGTATTCACCCATAAAGTAAATTTGCGAATAATTCCTAGGAGTGTAAGGCGAAGCGTTCTTAAATCTTCTAATAATCCGGAAAATATTTATCATAATTTTCCCGTAAATGTAGGCATTTTCCTAAACAGTGTGTTTCCGTAAAGACAGACTGGAATGTTTCCTGTAATGCTCCAAGCGAATTATGTAAAGTAGTTCAGGAAGCTAGACATGCATATATTACAATTATTGGTACCTGAAGACGACTTATCTTTGACTCGTACACTTTGCAGTACGATTGGATGGGAACAGTAACGTATAAATATTCTAACACGTAATCGATACATATATCCTTCTTGTGAACGCCCACTGCAATGTCAGTTGTCACATTTCGCGGAAGGACCCATAATGAATAATAATAGGGGAAAGGATTTCAAAAACTATAAGTCAGTTATAAAAATATACATTTCCAAATCTACAACGGACACTTTTCCCCAAGGCTTAGAAGTTATTTGTTATTCACCATTCCAAATTCTTAGAAGGGCTGTTTATTTACACACGATTGCTATTAATTTCGTAATTTATATTTTTAATCACTCGTATTTTTTTCTCATGGCAAATATGGGGCTGAAATATGTAAGTAAACTTGCAGTTATCTTCTTTCTTTAAGATTTATTTTATCTGTGTTTGAAATTACTGTCCAGTAGTGACAAGAGTCGCAGACAAATCACTCAGTTGGCGATCGGAAAAATAATTAGAAATGCTGGTTCTGCAAACACAGCTCAATTAAAAGTCCCTTTGCGAAAACGCATGGGAATCAACTTCATCGCATTCCCATACTATTGTGTCGTGTTGCTTATCGTCCGAGTATTTGCAGGGAACGCGGTAGAATTATTACTTGGTGTAATGATTATGATATGGTTACCCATTGTCTCGCGCATTATGAAGGTGAGAGTAAACTACAGGACAAGAAAGACGGAAAGAAATAATCCCTAACCGTAGAAAACTATAAATTATTCTTCACTGAAATTACACNATACAGGACAAGAAAGACGGAAAGAAATAATCCCTAACCGTAGAAAACTATAAATTATTCTTCACTGAAATTACACATTGCTGTGCCGACAAAAAAAAGACCATAGAATAAATATGAAGTAACCTTATTTTCTTATTCTGTTCATGTGGCACACTAGTCTTTTTAAGTATCAAATTACGTTTTAAAATAAAAATTTACATGTTTTTATATTTCCATTTTTTACCTTAGGCCAAAACGCAATTAAAAATAATTTGGTGTAATTGAATGCATTTTACGTGTGTTAAAACTTGTGCAAAGTAAATATTCTTAAGTTCCAGGTCACGTATTTTCATAATCACTGTGCTAATCCTAGTCCAAGCAACGTGGCTATGACAGTAAACAAGTAACTCTTCATATTAACGCGGATGCGCATAAATGCACCAGCTCTTACGGTCAACTGTTGTGTTAGTTACAGGTGGCTGCAATCATTGAGTGTATCTCACTCCTTTGCCGTCAGACCCTTCACACAAACTATACTCTATGAGAGATAAGACACTGTTATGAGGATGTCGTTGACATGGCTACGGAAGTTCTTAGCGGGTTTAACAGCATGTTCTGTTACACGTCCATCGAAGACGCGTCGTGTGATTCGTCCCTTCTGAAGCAGCGCATTTATCAGCACGTACAAACCCTACAATTCTGCATTTCTCGACGGCGCCATCTCTAGACCATACTCTCATCTACGTATTCGAGCAGAGCTCATCGGCTCCCACCCCAGCAATAATCCCAACACCTGTTAGGCCTGGCCATGTGGTATGAAGGCGCAGACTACAGAGTATTGACCATTGACGCAGAATCCTGCAGGGTGAGTCAAACGAACGGAGGCCCAATGTCAGGCGTGAACCTAATATTATTTTACTATCATTGATCGGACACCGAATTGTAACACAAAAATATTAATATGGCTNGTCAGGCGTGAACCTAATATTATTTTACTATCATTGATCGGACACCGAATTGTAACACAAAAATATTAATATGGCTTCCAGTAAGTCATCGACGTTACATATAACACACGCGTATGTTGTGCCCCGTTCTTTTATCAAGAATTTCGGAGATGAATTTGGCGAGGTTGACGGAAAGTGAAGGTGGTTGCCTCTACCCATAAGACACATATGTTGTTCGCGGCTAGCCGGAAAAAAATTGATAAGTATGGGGCGAAGCAGCGGTGGAATGAAGACGACATAGGAAATGGGAGGTCTTCCAGAAAAAACCCGAAACAAGCCACCTCCTCCTACAGTAAACTCCTAACCTCCCAGATACGTAAAATTTTTCCGGACCAATGGAATCTGAGGTGAACTGTTTAGAAGTAGTCTCACGTGGCTTGCAACCTGAGTCTGTCTTGAGTTCTCGTCAACACTTATTAATGAACAATAGTTTCAGAAGTTGACGATAGCTGTGTATGTTACTTTCCAATCCCGTGACTTGCATTTTGCATGTACATAGCTTCTTTTAGAGATTTCAAATCCTATTTCAATAAATGAGGTCATGGGTTAGTGGATAATGCGTGTCTAAACTTAGCTGACTGAGACAAAAAATTAACATTTCTGTTAACAGTCATGACCTGGGTTCAAATCATAGGAGTTTCCCCTTCACATTCTTATTTTTTTTTTTAAGTTTCCTACTAAAATTGTCATGCGTTATACTTCGTAACGTATTCGTGTTTCGAGATCACGACAAGAAAAAAAAGCATTACGGCAGTAGACTTTTACTTTTGGTATTAGGAATGTCAGAGTGTAAAGCCCTTCGGACGACCTGCTCAATATTTTCTTTTTAAGTATGGTAGTTTTCAGGAAAATTAAATCCCGTGGGTTTTTGTTTGGAGGGAGTTTACGATCTGCTTCTTCGTTATGATAGTAAACATGATGATATGTGAAACCTCGAAGTCTGTTAAGTAATCCTGGCTTCATAGCGGAAATAGAGGTTGTGTTGCCCGTGGTGGCTAGACATAATGGTTACGGTGTGGTTTCCCATTGCCTCCAGCAGTATGGACAAAGAATAGGTAAGTAAACGTAAGTGAAATAGTGCGGCGGTTACGTTAAGGTAAGCGTGTCTAATCGCTGATTTTGGCTGCTTCTGATAGGATACTGAATGCTACGGAAGATTCCGTATTGGCTGAGCTGCCGGTCGGCTAATTCACCATTTTGCTGGCGTGCGCAGCTGGAGTTCGCGGTACAAACGACTTTTCCACTTCTCGATTCATAGGTGTTATGTATTGTGAGAGGAATCGAACTCGATCCCATAAGACGAAGGGTAACATAGCACTTCATACGCCGTGCTTGTACCTTCAGTGCAGCACGAAGAGAAATGTTTGATTGGAGCAACAAAATACATACATGTAACATCGACATATACATTTATGTAAAGCTTATTTGGAAAAGTATACATTTTTCTGATAAATATTCTGATCCAGCATCGTTTTGCGTTTTAATTCGGCAAACGTTACCAATTGAAAATTTAGCGATATGTTTGTCGTTTAATATCCGTTCATTTGACACACTCTGTAGGACTCTGGATTGATAGTAAACATTTAATATCCTTGTGACCTAATTCCGTTTGGCCCAGTTAAACAGGAGACAGTGTTAGCAGATAGTAAACCCATTACCTTTACTCGAGTAAATGTTCAGTTTCTCAGAACTTTATTTTGCTACTTTTCAAATTATTCACATAAATCATTTTTTTAGGAGCATTTGCGTATCTCTTTAACCGTTTATGGATAAAAACATGTTGTTTTATATATGTTTTTCATTATATTCATATTTAAATTATACTTTACCCGTTGCCTACTAAGAGAGAAAACCATAAGAAAATAAACCTTAACAAACGAAACGTACATTTTGACCACAATTTAAACAAAGTGTAACACTATGTAACCATGCAAAATCAAAATCACCCTTGGAAAATATTTTAAAACCAATATATGTCATCTATAGAGAAATTTGAATCTGGATGCCTGCAACAGAAGTTTTACAAAATAAAGAACACACCCAAACTGACATTTTAGTGGATTCCTCTTTTGAATAAAGACTCATACACACGGAAACAGAAGTAATATAAATAAATACCAATACACAAAAATATTGAACTATTAAAAAAAAACTAAAAACATACAAATCAAGAAAAATTATGTAAGCAGACAAAGAACATAATACTGCAAATAATACTTATACGGTTGTAAAGAAGACAAATACCGCCGCGGATACGAGGCAGCACAAATAATTAGGTTAGTCGCTGTTTTCCTGGAAGTGATTTTTGTTCCGTCGGCCTCTCTATTTTATCCATGGCCAGCTTACACAATGAACACATTCAGAATTATTGTCGTATGGAATAAATTTTTTTTCCAACGTATTGGAAGCACAAAAAAATGTCATTGAAACAGAACACACATAATCGGGTCGTGGGAAATAAAGCAACGTGCGGAATCGTGTGGAGAGACCGAGAGATCAGTTCTCCCCGGCATAGGCGTGTGCAGGATTATGTAATGTTGCGTGTGGGGAAGGGGTTAGCAGGATGGCAGGGGGTTGGGAGGGTTCACACTGCAAAATGGAGACCCAATTTTACAACATTTGAAACGCAAAATAAGAATGCATTTAAACATAGTCGTTACAAATAATCTCCATTACAAGGAATAAATTATTTTATTAGCGGTCGTTGCAAACGTACAAACTTTAAAGTAAAAATAGGAAATTGGCAAAATTCTTCTTTATGTTCTTGTTGACACAATGCGAGGTAGGGGAGGGGGAAGGGTGCAGCTCCACGCCTTGCACCCTCTTGCACTCGGCTATGCGCGCCGGTAAAGAGGATTCGCGCACCCGCCACTTGTTGAAAGTCTGCGATGGGTTGCGGCGCAGTGATAAACCCAGTCGTGTCGTCCGCTGGAGGGTGCGGCGTCCTGAGCCGTCATCCCCCGGCGACGGAGAAGGGTGGTTGGAAGCGATTTCTCCGCAAGATCCACCCCTAATTAATAACTCTCTTGTCATTTCGAAGAGACTAGCTTTCGTCCTTGGTTGAAGAGGGAGGGGGGAGGGCCGTGTGCTATCAGCGAAGAGGCTTGCTCGTCGGTAGGTTCCCCTGGCAATCGGGAGGGGGTGACTTTCCTGCTAAGGGTGAGAAGGAGGCCAAGTTTTAATCGCGAAGGAGACGCGGATCAATCCATCTCCTGGGTAGGGTCGGAGGGGGGTTGTAGTTGGGCGGTGATCCATCAGCAGCCCGTGGGTAGGGGGGAGCAAGTTTGAGTGACAGGTTCTTGAGGGTGCCGAGAGGGGATGGTAGGGGGTTGTTCTCTTGTCTGTCGCCCAGATGTTGTCGGGAGGAGGGGGGGCTGTTCCCACCTTCTACCAGCCAGATGACGCAGGCGAGGGCGAAAGGGGTTGAAGGGGTTTTGCACGCAGAGAAACGTTTTCTGTGAGAGACAAACCAACAAGGGCAAAGGAAGCGATGGAAAAAAAATGCCCTTTCCGGAGACGAGGCTAAGATTACTCCCGCCGGCGTTATTTGTTACAAACAGGCGCTACTAAAAGTTTTTTTTTTTTGTTGCCGAACAGAAATATAAAACTTTCCTTATACTTTACCATTGGAAGAGGCGTGTTCACGTAACTGTCGTTAAGAGCTGTAAAACCATATTTTTTATTACTTGAATGTTGCAGATGAATACGTCTACTCGCTAATTTATACTTCAGTTTTTTTTAGTTTATGAGATATTTTTTAACTTGTACGTTACATTTTGTTGGAGAAAACGTTACTTTATTATAACTATAGCAGGTATGTCAAGTTTATATCGATGATTTTATACATGTATTGTTTGTTTTCGATCATTGTTGTATTTTTGCAGTCAAAGTGATAATTATATACTTCTTACAGAATAAAGATTTAAGAAATATATATATTTAGCGGGAATAATAGCCACACGATATCCGGGGACAGCGGAAGGAACACGTGCGCCGAACCAAGAAGCCACCCAAGTGTTCCCGCACGTGCAGAACGGAACAATAAACTTCTATACCAGAATCAAGGGGCGACACCGGGCACACCGGGCCACGTGCGGATCACAGGAGCAGCGGCCACGTGTTCCTTCCGCTGTCCCCGGATATCGTGTGGCTATTATTCCCGCCCGCTCACCAAAAGCTCTCATGGTTAATTGCGGTAGCCAGCCTGGGACAGACGCAGCCGATGGTGTGAGCTCGGCGTCCCTTGGCAGCTGCGAACGCAGCTGTGCCCGCGCATGTGTGTCTTCCGCTGTCTCTGGATATCGTTTGCACATGCAGGAACATTTGCACGTGCAGGAACATTTGCACGTGCAGGAACCTTTGGTAGTACGCCTTGCAGCTGCGAGGCGCGGCAGCGTCTTCCTGGCGTCATTCATCCAGCACGTTCGCAAAACCCTGAGTATTTATTGCGGTCGTTCGCCTGTGCGTTTCATCAGAGCGTGTCTTCTGACGAATAAACTGTCTTTCGGGACGTGGGACGCGTCAACTTCTTACAGAATAAAAATTTAAGAAATATATATATTTATTGTAAATGGATGTCAATATCTTTATATATGATATTCCTGCCCACATAAGCAANGATTTAAGAAATATATATATTTATTGTAAATGGATGTCAATATCTTTATATATGATATTCCTGCCCACATAAGCAATGAAGTATACTGTGATACATCATACTCATCATTTATGTCTCAAATTATACCTTCTAATGCAAGATGCAACGTCTATTAAGTGTGACCATAAACATTATGGTTTAACTGAACCTCGATTTGTACTTAACTCAGTAAACTTAAAAGTAATACAAAACAATTCAGGGAAAGACTAATAAAAACAATGAAACTACAGTGGTACACTGATTTCGTTGTAACATTACTCTTCGTTGCTCGCCATCTTTTATTTTAGTTCAATGATGACGTTGCTGTATTTTAATGGGTTGTAAATATGCATTTCAGTATGTACTTCTGATTTGCCTTTCCGGGTCTTACAACTGACATATTGAAGTTTTTGAAAGTCAGTGCCATGTCGTTTTCATTTGGTGGCAGCCATCTTAAATGTCTGTTGTATTGAACATGGATGTGAGTCTAATACTGATCTCGAAGATATAGAGAACTAGATATTTTATAATATCCAAAAATAATTCTTGTAGTAACACTTATTATAATATTTGTTTTGGCTATGGTGTAATTTTCATTTATAATTACTATAAAAGTTAAGATAATATAACTGCACAGTTGATTTCAAATAATTCTACACGTATTTATCTAGTTAGAAACACATCAAAAACCCACCCTAAAATTAACATTAAAAACTAACCAAATTTGTAAAGAAAATCTTCAGTTAAAGAAAATGTTCTGTAGTTTATTNGGGTTGTAGTTGGGCGGTGATCCATCAGCAGCCCGTGGGTAGGGGGGAGCAAGTTTGAGTGACAGGTTCTTGAGGGTGCCGAGAGGGGATGGTAGGGGGTTGTTCTCTTGTCTGTCGCCCAGATGTTGTCGGGAGGAGGGGGGGCTGTTCCCACCTTCTACCAGCCAGATGACGCAGGCGAGGGCGAAAGGGGTTGAAGGGGTTTTGCACGCAGAGAAACGTTTTCTGTGAGAGACAAACCAACAAGGGCAAAGGAAGCGATGGAAAAAAAATGCCCTTTCCGGAGACGAGGCTAAGATTACTCCCGCCGGCGTTATTTGTTACAAACAGGCGCTACTAAAAGTTTTTTTTTTGTTGCCGAACAGAAATATAAAACTTTCCTTATACTTTACCATTGGAAGAGGCGTGTTCACGTAACTGTCGTTAAGAGCTGTAAAACCATATTTTTTATTACTTGAATGTTGCAGATGAATACGTCTACTCGCTAATTTATACTTCAGTTTTTTTTAGTTTATGAGATATTTTTTAACTTGTACGTTACATTTTGTTGGAGAAAACGTTACTTTATTATAACTATAGCAGGTATGTCAAGTTTATATCGATGATTTTATACATGTATTGTTTGTTTTCGATCATTGTTGTATTTTTGCAGTCAAAGTGATAATTATATACTTCTTACAGAATAAAGATTTAAGAAATATATATATTTAGCGGGAATAATAGCCACACGATATCCGGGGACAGCGGAAGGAACACGTGCGCCGAACCAAGAAGCCACCCAAGTGTTCCCGCACGTGCAGAACGGAACAATAAACTTCTATACCAGAATCAAGGGGCGACACCGGGCACACCGGGCCACGTGCGGATCACAGGAGCAGCGGCCACGTGTTCCTTCCGCTGTCCCCGGATATCGTGTGGCTATTATTCCCGCCCGCTCACCAAAAGCTCTCATGGTTANGCCACACGATATCCGGGGACAGCGGAAGGAACACGTGCGCCGAACCAAGAAGCCACCCAAGTGTTCCCGCACGTGCATAACGGAACAATAAACTTCTATATCATAATCAAGGGGCGACACCGGGCACACCGGGCCACGTGTGGATCACAGGAGCAGCGGCCACGTGTTCCTTCCGCTGTCCCCGGATATCGTGTGGCTATTATTCCCGCCCGCTCGCCAAAAGCTCTCATGGTTAATTGCGGTAGCCAACCTGGGACAGACACAGCCGATGGTGTGAGCTCGGCGTCCCTTGGCAGCTGCGAACGCAGCTGTGCCCGCGCA
>NQII01007979.1:0-13999 GCA_002778355.1 Clitarchus hookeri | reverse complement strand
AACATGGCGTAAGAGCTCTATTCAAGGCTGAGAAACCTCAGCGGCTACTCTGCCTTTCTCAACGCTAAGCTGTTATATTATTAGCCATTACTATAAATGTTCAATATGCAAGCAGGTAACTGTAATTTATACACAACATTTTATTTGGCTGTTTGTTATCAGAATCCAGGCAAAGAACACAAATACCAAAAACCTGGTAGGATGAAGCGGATACCATAATGAAATATACAATCTCGTATCTGTATAGTTTTTATAAATGCCAGGATTTCTTGTTTGGCAGTGCAGTAATTTGTAAAGAGTGCATACTAAACATGTGTTTTAAATTGTCAATGACTTAATAGTTATAAGTAAAATACACTTAAAGTGTGTATGGGCCTAATCTCTTTACCCGTGCGACAGCCAAGTTAAGTTAGTCACTTTTAGAAAAAATAATATTTGACGACTTTTCATATTCTCATACTTATTTGCATTAAAAAATTAAGCAAAATAAATTATTTCAGTATTGAAATATGTTTACATATCACTCAAAACTCAACTTGAAGACATGGAACCACTTTCCTTTCGTTGTTTTCAAATTTACTAGGGGCATACCAATCAGTGTGCCCGTTAAAATATATGCAGGTAGAACCAATAAAATTATTCAAAGGTAAATTATAAATGACTCAAATAAGCGTCTACAACCTATAAGATTGCGTGCCAGGTTTCGATAAACCCGAGCTCAGAGCATCCCTGTAAAACACACAGGCTCCTTCACACATACCCATTAAAAATAAGTGTGATATTAACTGAGGATGACTTCATAAGCAAAGCTGACTCTGCGCTTACATGTGCAAGCAGGTAATATTTTCTCTTCAATACAAAATAAAAAATCCGCTGATAGTTTTATAGTGTAATAATTTAAATGCCTTTATTTTAAGAGTGTTCGTAGCGTATATAATTATCCTCTCGTTCATAGTTAACTTAACAGTATTGAATTCAACGCCATAAAAAATTATGCCTTACTCAGAATGGCTAAGTTTAAATAAATATATTATAATATACGTTGATAAATATTAAAATAATATATTTTCTGCCATGTTATCGTCAGACAGCTATGGAATTCAAAAAAACAATAATAATAAACGATTGAATCAAATTATGCTTTGCTTCGAATAGAGCAGTATAGTGACTGGCATTCTGAAAGTAAATAAAACATTTCTGACATACACAATTTATTTTATATACGTACGTATATTAGTTATTAGATAAACGGTAAAATACCATATAAAAGGATGAAATGAAAACTTGAGTTTTCTATAGTGTTAATTCAGTTCCATACGAACTGCTATTGTTGGGTAACCTACTTGCCGTCAACTTCTCTTCAAGAGTTGTTGAGGAATTTTTACAGAAGCGAATATGATTTTGATTTCCTCAGAATGCACTTTACAGAGACATTTTTTTTTAGCAAGACTGTTCGAAACAAATTCTAATAAAGCGAGGTACTTACCACAAGATAGCAAATCGTAGGATAAAGAAAACTGTTTGCAGTCTCAGGTGTTTTCGGACACTTCACGGGATATAATTCCAATGGAACGCCCAAAGAAAATGTACAAGCTGAAATTGGAAACTCGAGAGTCAATATTACGTTGAAATTTTTGGTAAAAGGATGTGGTGAGAGGCAATGTTGACAATAAGGGATAAGCGGGGGACAAAATCAGAGCAGAAGAGAGGTAGTGAGAGAGAAACTTGTGCAGAACAACCTTTCGTCTCATCCGGTATCTGAAGTGGCTGGCTGGAGTGTCCTCTATCGTGGATTCCTATTCTCCGTTGTGAGTCTATGGTTATAAGACGTCGGGAAAGAGGAGGATATATCCTCCTTTAAATTATATATATTTTTCGTCCTACCGGATTTTTCGTGAAGCTCAGAAATACCCGACATTTTAATCTCATAGGCTATAACATTTTCCTTTAGAAATTTACTCTGCATTTTTTATTTGTGGGTTGCTGTATTTGAGCCGCTATGGACGGTTTGATAAAGTGGTACCAACAACTATATAGTGGCCTGTTATAGGTTTCTACAGGCGAAAATAGGTTACATTAAGTACTGTAGTAAACAAAAAAAAAAAAAAAAAAAAANAAGCTAGAAAAATTACCAAATGCATGGGAAATGTGTGTTCTTAGTATTGAAATTTTACAATGAATGAGATAGCATAAACGCTAATTTAAAAGTTTTGTGATTTAAATTTTCATGGCATTATCAAATTATCTAACTACAACAAAAACATCTAGCGTATGGTCTTTCGTGTAATTATGTGCGGCACCACTGAAACTCTATTGTTGTCCGTTTAAGTTAGATGTTGTACTTTATTATTTCGAGTATCCAGTAACTCTATCTAGGAACCCTTATTTTTCGACACGTGCATCAGGGTAGAATCTGAGTTGGCGTTCCGGATATTTAAAATAAATTACAGCATATTATCGAAATCCAGCAATCTCAATAATACATGCAAATCACATAAGAGATATGGTTGAAATATAAGATGTTAAAGCAGAAGAAGTTTAGTAACCAGTGTTGAGTTTAGACCACGCAAATCACCAGAACGAATATCAAACATAAGAACAGCGAGGCTATAATTATGCATATATATAACCAGTCCACAGTGGATGACAAAAGTTCAAATGAGAATTTACTGATATAACTAAAGCACATACTTTCATTTACGCGAGTGCAAATAATTTTTTATTAAGTTCTTAAAAGTTTATATGGTAGTTAGGTCTTGACGTTTCGTTAACAGCAACAGCATTGGAACAAGAATCATATGCAACAGTAGTGAAACAATTACAAATAGGTACACACGTGCCTTAGCCGGGACTCGAATCCAGTAGACATCGCACCATCAGCTAGCGTGCAACCAACTACATCGCGGAGCTATGATTCGGAGCATCAACTTCGGATATAATTAGTCTAATTATGGAATGATAGGGTTTACTAACCTGAAATATTTACAGGGTCATCATTTTGAAAACAAATATCCGAGCTACTAATACGTAAGTTTATATGGCCAATAGTAGCAGCGGTACTGTGTGAAGAATTTGGTGGAAATCGCTATTATATTATACATTGTTAATAAATTCTCGACTTTTAAAATAATCCGATTACAAACAATTAAAATTACGCACAAAAATAACAAAACAACTCGTAAAAAGAAAATTTTCTACAATCGTACATTGTCAATTATTANATTAAAATTACGCACAAAAATAACAAAACAACTCGTAAAAAGAAAATTTTCTACAATCGTACATTGTCAATTATTACTATGAATCAGAAATTATAACGCGAAAACAAAGAATTTTGGCAAAATAGGCGAATCCAAGCCTTAATATGTCAGTAAAAGTCACCACAAAATTAATAAACTTCAATATTTAATTTTACTTAATTAAGCTCTTTCACCAACATCTACATATATGCTTGTGATAGAGAAAATTTATCTCAGTTATACGTGTGTTCAGAATTTTGACTCTTTGTTGCCATGCAGAAAAATGTAAATATGGTTTGCTTCAATGTAAGTTTCTCACGCTTTTGAAGTACATCGCTTGCGTGCCACGGGCACAGAGTAGATAAACACAGAGAGACGAAATGTGGCGATCTCTGATTGACTGTGCGAGGCTCTGAGAACGGAACCCTATTGGCTACGCTGATGGCTGGCGAGAAGGTTGCCGGGCGCTGGTTGGCGAACGGTGTTCAAGCATATCGCTGGNCCTATTGGCTACGCTGCTGGCTGGCGAGAAGGTTGCCGGGCGCTGGTTGGCGAACGGTGTTCAAGCATATCGCTGGTGTGTGAGGCTGGAGATCGCAGTATAATCGGCTTTTTTACTTCTGTATACGTACGTATGGGATGTTGACGGCAAAGNTGTGTGAGGCTGGAGATCGCAGTATAATCGGCTTTTTTACTTCTGTATACGTACGTATGGGATGTTGACGGCAAAGTGCGCATATCAAAATCAACCTTTAAAAAAAAATCACTACCCGTAACTAAGCATGTGCTTCACCGCACACTGGTGTGCAGGCTGTCAGTTAAGTTGGTAGCTAATTAATAACAACAGTCCTAAGACTTGGAGTTGTGTTGCGAGTGAAATGTTAAAATGGATGGTAATTTAAGTTAATAATTGTTAGGGCCACTTGTTTTTCGCGAAAAGATTTACACGGTGGCTACACTTTATTCTGTGTTCACACTTGCAGTCTTCTTTTGGCTATTGGCCGTTTGTCTTTGCGTGAAAAGAGTCTGTCACGTAAGCGAGCCAATTAGAATTCAGTTTCTCTGATACCGACCGTCCGTGGTTCGCAGGCAGACAGAAAAGGCGCGTAGCGAATTCAAACGATCGAATCACGAAAGTGGTTCTGAACGAAAGTGTTTTGGAACACAATTAGTTCAGAAATATTTTCCCGAAAAACAGGTTGCCCTAATGATTGTTATTTTATGCATATCAAAACACAAAATTTTCTTTTTAGTTGGGGAGACATTTATATTCCCAAATATTGCACGGTTTTNAGAAGCCAGTGTATAAACAGGACATTTAATTTCCGAAATATTAAATTTATATATATATATATATATATATATATCTTAGGCAAGACTTTCAAAAGGGCTCACTTTATTTTGAACAGCCTATACTCTGTGCCACAGGCGTACTAGGTTCGAAACAGTGACCACGGGGAACAATAGAGAGGTCCAAGCCAGACAGATGGCTGGCAACTCGGCACGGCCTGGGAGAGGTCCCGGTAGTACGTTTCCCGGCCGCTCGAAGGCGCCACCAGTCACTCCTTCCTTCCCGATAGCAACAACAAAACACGCGCGCGGGATAGCAAGCCAGGCCGGGGCTATTGTATTTCCTTATCCCCCGCGGCAGACAAACAGGTGCGGATAACCGACCCAACNCAAGTTTTTATTTCCCCGCACTCCGAGACCTCGCAGCCTCCTGCCGGGAATATCAAGCCGAGGATCGAAGTGATCGGCTCCGAGCTTCTTGCCCCTTAGCTCCGGACCCCTTCTCGCACGCATATCACGTACAAATGGCGTTCGCCGACACCACGGAGAGGTGATTAATGGGGAATTTTTCATGAGGGGGATCCGGCCTTCACCGTTTGGGGCGTCCATTCACCCCTTCCGGCAATTTCACGGGAGGCCTGGTTCATCCCTGTTGCTTCTCCTGCTTGGTAGCGGAAGTGAGGCGTTATGGCGGATTGCTGCTTGCTTTAAAACAGCGACCTTTTTTTTTAACATTTCAATGTGTTTTAGTTAATTAAGAGATAACTTTTATTAGTTATTTCCATATTTTTCGCTGTTATATCGTACAAAATATTTTATTTCAGATTTTAATTTATTTCTGTTAAATTATTGCATTTTGTCACTGCGTCAACAGAGGTATTAATTTCCATAAATTGGGCCGTAGTAATAAAATATGGAACCTCTATTTAATAAATAACCTAGGCAGAAACTTATTCTCAACTGTAAAATACCAGAAATTGTAACGGAAATTTTTTACGTATAAAATACACAATAAAAGAAATTAACCGTAAACATACAAAAACAAGAACGCTTTCATCAGCCTAATTTCGTTAATTACTTTGCATTTTTACATGTTTAGGAAAATCTACATGAATTCGTGAAATAAATTATCTTTCGTAGTTCTTTACTGTTCACTGGCGTGTGAATTTGGNTCGTAGTTCTTTACTGTTCACTGGCGTGTGAATTTGGAGTGGAGATATTTGGGCTGCTCTCGACATCGAGGTCTCGAGAGACAATGACGGTGAAGCGAGGTGGCGAGTAAACCGGAGATCACCGAGAAAATACGCCGATCAGCGGCATCGTCCGGTATCATTCTCACATGCGAAAATCTAGGAGCGACCCCGCCGGGAATCGAGCCCGGTTCGCCTAGGTGGGAGGCGAGTAGTCTTAACAAACTAGATTACTGCGGTACCATTAATTTCGAACGATTTCCTAACGTTTGCGTTGTCGTCTTGCTGCCGTTTAGGAAAAAAACTTGACTTCATATTTTGTCTTCGTCAGTGAGCTGAGTGTCTAGTAGCTTGGATTGTCGCGGTTTGAAACTCAGTACACTCTGTTGTTACTCCGACCAAACACTTATGATTTCACTGGCACTTCTTTTTTACTTATTCGTTCCCAGTGTCTTTTATAGTGAATATTTAGTAGAAGAATACGAACCTTCCTGTACACAGAACTTCATTACGACGACTGTATAAGGGATCTAATTTAAAACGGTATATACTCTAGTACAGAAGTAATAAAAATATATATATAGTATTGTAACTACGAAAATAATATATTTTTATAATTGACTTTGCAACGATAAAACGTCTGTTATAAGTAAACTTATTCATTATTTTTGATTACATAAAGTATTATCATTCAAAATGTATTCATGACAAGAAAATAAAAATTTAATACGCATTCATACCCCAAATGGGACAAGGTGATATTTTCCTCTCTACAAATTTACGCGCAAAAAAAACGCTGTTAAACACCATCTAAAACATTATATAATACGAAAAGTAATGCGTTGTACCATAACGTTATAAACATAATGTTTATTTCATTAAACGTAGCCGGTCAGGTTGTTAATCTGATTGACGAATAATTGTGATGCTTATTTTAACATCAGCAGGGTCACTTGTTTGTAACGCTGTAAGGGAACTACTTTGGGAAATTGTATCAGCCCCGGAGCAGTCATTGCATGCGAGGATAGCTCGGAGATTTTAAGTCTGTCCTCAAGGCAACGAATATCACCGCTCGGGGCAACTATCACGGACACTTATCTCTGATGTACGCTATGAGAAGGCTGTAGACGTGAGCATTGCCTGGTACTCACGTCTGTCCGCTGTCTTCACGTATTCCCTGGCGGCCACAGAAAGACAGTCTTTTTTTTATATAGCCATTCCAAGCATAATTCATACTGGCCTTAAAATTAGTTCTGTGTGTATTTTGTTGAAATGCCAGTTTTTAATTGATTTTACTTTTGAATTTAATGGAAGGCTTAATTCTACTAGTGTAAGTAATGTTCTAAAGTGTTTACAAAAACTTAGTTGGTAAGGTAGCTTTATTTTATTTCTTAGTTCTTAATATTTCTTGTTGAATTTAGTGTTCTATTTGGTGTTGAAGGTTCTTGATTTGTTGAATTGTTGTTAGAAGGAAAAAGGGGGATTGCCCCCGGATAAAAAACCTTCTGTTGATTTATTCTGTTGATGTGGTTGTTGATGTAGATGTTGATGTTGTTGTTGTTGTTGNCGGATAAAAAACCTTCTGTTGATTTATTCTGTTGATGTGGTTGTTGATGTAGATGTTGATGTTGTTGTTGTTGTTGATGAGTCGTCTGTTTCGGTGCTGGAGTCACTGCTGGAGTCTGTGGTGGAGCCTTGGGTGCTGGTTCTGGTTGTGTTGTGTGTCGAGTGACTGCTGTCATGGAGGCCTTCGGTTTCATGTTGCTCGTCTTCCTCGCTGATGTAAAAGAGGCCTTCATGCTGCCGTTCTATATGGTGGTCTGTGGATAAGAATGGTGGCTTGAGAAAGACAGTCCGCACTTCGCCAATCGTGCCTAGAAACAGTCAGATTCCACGCATCCCGTACACTAGGCTGCAGATCGTGGCCAATCAGAAACCACCGATTGACACACAGAGAAGACACGTGAATTTCTTCGATAACCACTTCCTTTGTAGAAGGAAAACTCCACGAATCCGAACGTGCCGCTGAACACTACGCAATATTGACTTAAACATTTATGATGTTCATGTAATTGCATGCAGTGTATGTTACATCTAATTTTTCGTTTGTAATTTTATTCCACCTTCGCATTTAAGAGGTAAAATACACACACGTGTTACAGAGAGCATATCAAAACAAGCATAGTTTGAAGAGATGATATGTAGCTAAATACATGTGTACTGTGTAAACTTGGTGTAAAACTAAACAAGGTTCAAATGTGGAAATAAATTATTAGTGGTATTAAAATTAGACAAGTTGTGGTAATGGAAACGTATTAAGTGCAGTCAGTATTTTAAACTTCATTGGGTAAANTGGTATTAAAATTAGACAAGTTGTGGTAATGGAAACGTATTAAGTGCAGTCAGTATTTTAAACTTCATTGGGTAAAGAAGCCGTGCATCGCAGAAATATTTTGAGACAAAGGCTTACCGTCCTTGATTATTAAAAAAAAATTGTAATGAAAATTTTACCTCGGTATGCATTTTGTTTGCGTATTTGTCTCACAGTAATGAACAGCAAGGGCCTATACTTCAAATAAATTTATGTATACTTTTTACACTTGCAGTTTACAATTCATGCAATAAAAATCAATATGAAAATTCTTGGTTTCAACAATGGCGAGTTGTGCATATCATCTAAATTATAAATTAAACCAACTCTAGATGTTATTGCAGAACTGGAAAGACAATGTCTTATAATTTCGCGATGCGCTCATAAAAACAATTGCAAATCACAAAAAATCCTACAGATATACACTAGTACTAGTGTGAAGCATTTTTATACACAAATGGGAACTTACGTTACACTTATCTAAGGTCGAAATCGCAAAACTTCAAGTAGTTACATTGCATGAGAAATGTTGATCAGAGTATTCCGCAGATGAGCTCATTAAAAAATTGTTGTCACTGTCGTTTAATGTTCTAAATTGTTCCTATTTTTCAATACTTGCGTAAAATTCATTGATTCCCTTTGCACACAGACACTAAGAAGGCTACAACTTNTCCCCTTTGCACACAGACACTAAGAAGGCTACAACTTTGCAACCAACTCATCCATTTAGTGTCAATACATTTAGAAACTATTTACACGAATCACTTGGAAATTATTTTAAATATCGATTTAACATAAACACATTGGTGCCATATATCATCTCTAGCCATTTTATTTACCGTATAGATTACCTAAATCACTCACAAAAATAACAGTCAAGAGTTATAAACACAAGTCGTCTGTCTTCATAGTAAAGTTCTATATTATAGCAACACTGCACACTTTTGTATTGAAAAACAATTAAAGATTTTTATTNTTGTCTTCATAGTAAAGTTCTATATTATAGCAACACTGCACACTTTTGTATTGAAAAACAATGAAAGATTTTTATTTACTTTAATAGAGAAAAGTACTTTTACAATAATTACGGTGAAAATAATTATTTCACAGTGTTAAATATGTGATCGCGCGAACAAACAGAATTGGAGTGGCGAGCGATTTTCCCAACATTCAGCGTGACTTGACAACCTCTGGCGTGACCCAAACAAGTGCCGAGGGCCGCGCTGGAGGATACTACAAGTGGGCGGTTGGCTTGATGTAGACTACGCGTTATTTTGAAAGTCGTAGAACGACAAACATCGCCAGAGGCCGAGTAGTCCACACTCTTGATAAAGAGAACGCCGAGATATCAATCTGGGAACAGAGTCGCAGAACAGGCCTTGCACTCCTCGCGTGAGGCTGGAAACGAAGGTAACGTTTTCTTGTGCATGAGTCACATCTGGTTCATCTCGCCGATATCTTAGCACCCAGTTATTGGAAGACGAGTGACGGCANTTTCTTGTGCATGAGTCACATCTGGTTCATCTCGCCGATATCTTAGCACCCAGTTATTGGAAGACGAGTGACGGCAAATTTGGAGTTGTCTGTGGGGCAACTTCGTGAGGTTCGAATTATCTGCCGGGTCTGGTACAAAGAACCAGCCTGAGAAACATCTTTTTGTTTTTGACCATGCCTTAAAGGGCCCGTCTACCTGGTACTTGAAATTCGTTGGGTAGTGTTAGTAATACACGTTTTCCACTAAACTATTGAACGTGCGTTCAATGTGCTGATCCACGGAAAGAATAAATCTTTCCGAAGACTCATTTGGAAGCTTTCACGATGTCACACACGTTACAAACGACATTTCAGAAANTTTCTTGTGCATGAGTCACATCTGGTTCATCTCGCCGATATCTTAGCACCCAGTTATTGGAAGACGAGTGACGGCAGGCAAATTTGGAGTTGTCTGTGGGGCAACTTCATGAGGTTCGAATTATCTGCCGGGTCTGGTACAAAGAACCAGCATGAGAAACATCTTTTTGTTTTTGACCATGCCTTAAAGGGCCCGTCTCTCTGGTACTTGAAATTCGTTGGGTAGTGTTAGTAATACACGTTTTTCACTAAACTATTGAACGTGCGTTCAATGTGCTGATCCACGAAAAGAATAAATCTTTCCGAAGACTCATTTGGAAGCTTTCACGATGTCACACACGTTACAAACGACATTTCAGAAAACTCCAAAATAGTTAAAAGTTTGTTTTTTTCAAATCGCTGTATTTTTTAATGTGCCCGTCAAGATACACACAGAAATACTCAAGGGATCTGCAGTAAAACTTTCTAAAGCCATTCCACCAATAAAATTGTAGGGTCAAAGTTTGAAGTACCATAGTTACACGTGGCACGACGAGAACACCATACCAGTTCAGGGCCTGGCGCTTAGTGACGATGTCACACTTGATGGGCGTGGCAGTGTATCCCTTATCGCTTCCTTGCTTCTTGGCGTCAAACGTAGAAAAAACATCAAGTTAGGCGGGAGCATCAATGGGCCCGGTAATGGGATCCGTTAAAAGTGCATAATAGACGACGTCATTTTTCTAGCAACTATGGTCTAGTAAGGGATGATAATGTATCCCCCCACACTTCCACTGCAAAGTGGTTTCACGCCCACATCATCTGACGAGACCGTGGGGTCCCTTAGCTATGCAACGAAGATTATTTGTGTTTATTCACTCGTGTTGGTATATATTTAGTAGTTTAAATATTTTAATGAATTTCCTGTGATGCATATCCAGTATTTTTTTTTTGTACTATGTTATATGCAAACTTGTAATTTATTCGTTAGTACAAATGTAACCATCAGCATTTTAATTTTTACAGTTATATTTAAGTTACCTTTTTTTTTTTAATTGGCATTTTTACAATATTATTTATCAGCCTAGAAGTTTTGTCTATATTTTGATTTCTAGGCTACAATAAACGTTAACAAATATGAGAAGCACCATTTCAGGATCATAAACCTCGGCAATATACTGCGCTAGCAGAATGAAAGGATTCGGATGCCATCACGAACGTGAATGCACTTTCTGCAAGGTCGTGGAGACGCGACATTTTAAAGTCCTTCTACATTTTACAGACCCTGATTAGTGAATATATATAGAATTACGCTTTATTATGACGCTATGGAGTTGTTCCAATACTTAGTAACAAAGTTGAACATTTCTTTGTATTTCTGGTTTTCTGTCCACAATTTCGCGGAGAGAAAGCGGAAGGAAATTTTTTTTTACTAAGAGTTTACGGGGTTTTCGAGTATACACATCAAAGGGTTTATGTAGAATAATGTCTTCCAGTTAAGGTGTTGTTAATACGCAGGAACTCTGGTATTAAAATAATGTTTCAGCAAAAACATGTTCAATATATATGTTTTTCCATGCGATTCCATAATGAAAATTAAAAGTATTTTTGATAAAATGCTATGAATATTAGCGTCTCTGGATCGTGTTATAATTTTCATGATTAAGCATTTTCGTAAGAAATTTCATATGTAGCAAGTGTTTTCCCACGTCGAGGATCTACGTTAACCATGGAAATCTGCAAGATTCGTAAAGGTAAATGAAAATTGGTTTCGCGCATAATGCTTGGATCCATTATTGCAAATTTATATGATTGTCCAATTATTACAGGTTTAAATCTGCCGAATATCAATTCGTACATGCTGGCAGTTGTGAGTTAGCAAATATTGGTGTTGGGATCTGTCAAGTGTTCAAATTAAAGTTAAGGTAAAAAGTAATATTAGTTAAAATGGTATTTCATAATACAACGTTTTAATTAATAATAAAAATATGTTTGAAAATTAGTAAATTTTTTAGGCAATAATTACAAACCATTTATGTACTTCTATTGATTCAAAATTAAATACATAAACGTCTGATAAATTATATTTTTATGAAACTGTTTCTTGAGTGTTTAAGACAAACTGAAATCTGTACATCTCAAATAAATATTTATATAAATTCCACAATTGTTTATTGTTTACATTATTCTTTTTTTTTTAATAATATCTTCTGCGATATTGGTAATTACATGAAAATAATTTTGGAAAAATTAACTAGCATATTATTGGTATCCAAGAAGTGAAGCATCTTCAGGATATGCGTGTTAATATTACTTTTTGGTTTTTATTTCGGTCTGCAGCAAAAAAATCGAATTCTGACGCAGCAAACTCAATGAAAATCAGTTCATGTATGTAGAAGTACCAACCACTTATTTCGAAATCTTTTCAGATTCTCGTTACTTGTCACTAAAATTTCTAGGGTGAATAAGATTTCAGCGAAAATGACAAATTTTTTGTCAAACATATCTGGTAAATAATTTCAATTCTCTAGATATTGTAAGAAATACTCGCTATAGTAAATCTAACATATTAAGCATAAAGGTAAATACACAGTTACCTACTAAATTAAAATATTAATATTTACCGAATAAGAACAAGTGAATAAACATTCGTATCATAAAATTAAATGGAATAAAATGGTAGGTTACGTAATAAAGTCTGGTAGGATATGTGATTAGACAATGTTAGTAATGAAAATTAAAGAATAATATAGAAAATCAGAAAACACGAAAATATATTTCATGAATACTATTATATAAAAATGTTTATTTTTTTTTGTGTTTTGTACTATGCATGCGTTAAGAGTTACAGAGTGTTATTTCATTTCTGTGAATGAGTTAATTTTTTATATTTGTGAAGAACCCAGTGAAAATATTTCCTCTGGCATATATTTCCAGATAAATAAAATAATAACCCTTTTTTTCTGTCACCTATAGTTGACATAACTTCCACGTGCTGTAAAGTACTTGAAATGACCACAGACTAACCAACATGCATATTCCGCACTTTTACGAGTACCGAACGAATAAAAATATTTTCGTTCAGCAAATTCATTTTGAGACATATCGAAGTGGAGTGTTTTATTTGTTATTTCTGGATTTACATCAAAAATCCCGCAATCATTTAGCCAGTCCGGCAAAGTCTCTGCTTAAAAAAAAAAAATCAGCTGAATGAATAGTGATTGGAGTCGAAACGGTTACGTGATTAACGAGTTCCCCCTGCAGTCGCTCGCTGTCAGCTCTAATCCCCGGGCGCGGGGGTTGACGCGTTGTTTGAATCTTCGCTGCAGTGGCAGAATTCGAAACAAAATACGCCTCGCAACAACGGATTCGCGGTCGATGCATTATTCAAAAGGACGCAGTCAGCAAGCTTCTTCCGCGAATACACCTCGCCGACGACGTGTCGACTTTTCAACTCCTACCTCCCCCTCTGCAACTTGACACGGACGTGTGATATTCTTGTTTTCCTCTTCCTTCGCGTATTCTCGCCGGCGCGTCGCGGGGCAGAATAACCGGATCTACTTTCAGGAGCGTCTGGGTTTTCTTACTCGTTACGAGTTTAATTCACAAACGTCTGCGTGTAGCCCGGCTTCAACTTCGTATCGAGTGAGCGAAGGTAAAATGACGTGGTAGTTGTATNTTCACAAACGTCTGCGTGTAGCCCGGCTTCAACTTCGTATCGAGTGAGCGAAGGTAAAATGACGTGGTAGTTGTATCCTGCCCGAGTTCCGCCTTGAGACGGTGATGAAGTCACGTGTTCGAGCTGCGACAAACCCAACGAAATAAATAAGGTTTTTTTTTTTGTGAGCAGGAAGTAGGGGCAACCTCGTGAGGTGTGTGTGTGTGTGTGTGTGTGTTCGTATTTTCGACTTGAATTTCAACGGAAACCCAGACTTACACTTGTTCGCAGACATAATACGCGTTGTTGCTACGCGAAATTGTACTTGTGGCTGCTTGTGTGCTTGATCCAAATTCGAGGTAAAAAATATTGCACCCTTTCAGTGAACTATCGTGTTTCATGTGCGTGATTTAACTGATAA